>JAQQAE010002703.1:0-21703 GCA_029823295.1 Pseudamia nigra | reverse complement strand
CCTATAGTTTACTCTTCTCCCATAAGTGTATTTCAGACTGAACAGAAAAGCATGACAATCACGTAACAGTGTGATTCCTTATTTGTGAGCAGAAAAACAAAACTATATACATTGATGTTCAATTCATTATACGGGTGAATTTCTGGGATCTGGTGCTGGTCGAGTTCGTCCTCAGTCTTCATCTGTGTGAGAATAGATGTAAAGTCCGGTCTGATGTCGACCCGTTTCCTCTTGTCTGGAAAGGCAGAAATGAGAGGTGGTTAAACAAAGGAGGTTTTTTTGAAGTCTTTGGGAAATATACTTACAGCTTAAAGTCAGTGTTTATTGTTTATTACTAGTGAAAACACGTCGCTGTGTCGCAGCCGATGCAACGCAGCTGGAAAACACACACAAACACAGAACTTTAACAGATGCACAGCACAAACCTGCAACATGTAACGTTTTTTACTAGTATTAACACTCTTGTTCATCAGATGTTGTTGCCATGCTGGGGTTTGATTGACATGTCGCTATAGTAGCAGCTTGCTAGTGAAGTCTGACAGAGTCGGACCTTTGTGTCTTCTATTTAATCAATATGGGCATAATGACACATGACATACGCCTGACTGCAGCTGTGGGTATGTGTTTACACTAACAACACCACAACATGACTTTGAAGCCGTGAAGGTTTGCCACATCAGTAAGCTAGCACTTAATATTAGCATCCTATGAGTCCTCTGGCATGAACGCTTCATTTGCCCTGCTGCCATTCGTCCATATATGATTACATCCTGTTTTTGGCTCCAAGGTGTTGTCCAAGATGACACTAATATACAGTCTATGGCACAGACTCTCCTCAAAAAGTTGTGTGCGTTCTGTTCTTTTTCGACTTCTCTTCCCGCTCTCAGAGAATGCACACACATTTATCTGTTGCTCCGTTGCTTTTGCCCCAGCTTCCCTGCTTGCTGTGTCTTGTCTGTGTGTTTGCTTCAAGCCCTGACAGCATCTCTGCCTAAACCCGAAAGCATCATGGAATTGATCAGTTGGACCTTGAATGCAATTGACACCCTTTTTCGAACAGAAAGATGGGTCTGGGGGAACCTCCATGTCCTTGGAATGGCTGTGGCCCAGTATGTGAGGGACGCATGGGACATGTGGAGACTTATGTGTCTGTCACCATTTTCCCTTGAGGATGTGGAAGATATTTATCTATTTGGAGCCATGATAACAGGATTTCTGCTGATTGGCTTGGGTGTTTTCCTGGTGTATCGCTTGATTAAGAAGACTGAGAAAGCTGTCCAAAGCCAAAGCACAGCAAGGCTTTGTCTCCAGGTCAATCAGTTGGGAAGGACACTGGCAGCACAACATGGGATGATTTAAATTTCTGAGTTAAGAGTGGTCAACAACACAAAAGTGCTGATGTTCCTTCATGGTCAGTGTTTGAGGTCCAGTAACAAAAATATAGAATTGGAGTAGTGAGGAGATTCAACTTTTTCTGCCTCTGTGAAAGAGAGACTGTCTTATTTTTTGTTTTGCTTTGGGTCCCTATGCTGGCCTTGAGGTGCAGCGTCTGTCTATCCGTTCATCCGCCACATGAGCTGTACTGCGTTAGTCTCTCCACAATTTCTGGTGGAACTGCACCATTTTCAACTGTGTATTGCACATACATTAATTGCATTAAAATTTTTAGTCATATTAATCATGTAAATTAATTAATCTGTATTAACGCATTAATTTTGACAGCCCTAGTAAATATCTAATCAGCCAATCACATGGCAGCGATTCAGTACCTTTAGTTATGTAGACTCAGTCGAGATGACCTGCTGAAGTTTAAACCGAGCATGAGAATGAAGAAGTAAGTTGATTTACTTGACTTTGAACAACTTCTTGGTGCCAGATAGGCTGGTATATTTCACAAACTGCTGATCTACTTTGGATTTTTGCTCGTAACTGTCTCGACTAGTGGGCAAAAGTGAAAATTTCCAGTGAGCAACAGTTCTCTGGATGTAAATACCTTGTTGATGTCAGAGATCAGTGGAGAATTGTCAGATTGGTTTGGGCTGGTGGAAAGTCAAAGGTAACTAAAATGAACACTGGTTTCAACTGAGCAATGCAGAAAACCATCTGTGGGCGTGCGACATGAAGATCACACAGGAAAAAAAAAGGCTACTGTTCAGCTGAAGTGGTCAATAGAAGGCTAGAAAATGTTGCTCTTTCTAATGAGTCTTAATTTCGGCTTTTGGATGATATGGTAATTACTGTCATAGGCAACATGAAAGCATGGCTCCATCCTACTTTGTATCAAGTCTTCAGGCTGCTGCTGATGGCACACTTTTGGGCCTTTAGTTTAAATGTCACAGCCTACATGAGTGTTGCTGCTGACCATGTCCATCCTTTATGACCACAACTTGTGATAGCTAGGAGGTCCAACCCAGTACCAGCAATAATACCTAATAAAAAGGCCACTGGGTGTATACAGCACAATAATACTATGATTGTTACGACTGAATTCTTTTTCTTTATTAAAAAGTCAGATTACCATCTACTGCAACCAACATTAGTTCGCTATTTACATCAGACATCACTATTTACTGAATGTTATTGATACAGTGAAGAGGGCTTTGCGTTACAAGACAAAAAGCACACATGCAATATAAACATCTGTTTCTTAAAGTCAGTATACGTATTGTATCTTTCATGGCTTTTATGTTATTTTTGTCTTTTTTTTATTATCGTTTTTTTTTTTCAACTTGGATTCATCCATGGCATTTACTGTGTTAAACATTAACATCAACAAATTTGCACCATGAGGCCTTCTTTGCACTGTATTTCTAAGAACTTGCGGAAAGTGACAAATGTGCTGAAGGGAGTGCATGTGGGACACAGGCCACCTTGTTAGCCCTAGTAACATTCAAGACCTCTGACCAGGTGTTAGGAGGACACAACAAACCCCACACCTGGAGGTGGACACACTCCACAGGCACTACAGGCAGAGAAGCACATACAGCTGTACGGGATGCAATTTCCAAAGAAAGCACCTTTGACCCTGAGAAGGTCATCCGTGGAGCGCCTCCAACGTGAGCAGACTTGACACACACACACTGTAGGAGATTGTTCAATATGCTACTGTCTAATGGTGAAAGATTTGGCTATATGTCCCTCTTTTATACAGTATGTATGTGTGTTTTTCTTGGGAGGTCATTCTCTGGTCAGATCTCATTTGCTTTTCAGTGAGATATCCGGCGCCTGTTTCATGGTAATTATAAGACCAAATTAGCTGAGTGCTTTATAAAGTGACATTTCTCCCTTTTTTTCCATTACTGCATGCTCTGCTCACTTCTCTGCTCATGCATTTTGTAGTATTTTCCAGTTATCTCCTTTTGCCTCCGCCTGTGCATCTCCTGCTGACGTCTCTCCATCCTTTCCCCTCTGTATCATCACGTCATTTGTAATTTTGTTTATCAAAACAGCCAGACAGAAATCATTGCTAATGACGTACATCTGCACAGAAATCATTGCTAATAATATGGAGCCAGAAGTATTGTAACCGCAAATACAACATTTGCAAGTGCTCACAAATGTTTTGAGTTTGAGGTTTCAGCTCTTGATTGTATTGTCGTTTAATTGCTTTGCACATGTGGGTCAATACAGTGGGGTTAGTTTTTCACCCTCTTCCTGGGGCATACTGTATTCAGGAGAGGCTAATTTGCACAACACCAAAATCCATTGCCATCCGCCGACGAAAGCTTATTGAAAATTGAGGAAACATGCGTGAGTGCTCTGTCACGCTCTGCGTTTTCAGTTTAACTTCTCCTGGTTCAATTTGTTGTAAAGGAAATCCTAACTATTACCCACAAACAATGCAATAGATTTTTGGGAATCATTGCTGTTAGTCAGGCTTTATTCTCATCCAGCGATACAGACCTCCCACCAGCAGTGAAAGTAACAATGATTATCAATTTAAATTTTTTGTAATATTAGGCACAAGTTTCATTATTCCTGGGGTGAAATTGGCTTGTTTCAGCGGGTAATTGTAAATGATATGTTTCACAGGAGAATAGAACTGAGAATAATACAGATTTCTAACAAATGCGTTTGACATGATTCAGAAGAATAACCGTATGAGAAGCTGTGAAACAAAAAATGAATGGAAGGATTACCAGTGTGAAGCAGACTTTGAATGTTAGCTTTGTAACACCTGCAGTGTCTGAGTTTATTAAATTTCAGAGATCAGTCAAGCCTTGTAAGATAAATGTCATGTGCTGTAGAGTTACATTAAAGCTGAAAATGTACACTTTCCCAGGGCAGATGCAGGTGCAAGGTGGCGCAAGTGTTACAGCATTGGACCTGTTATGTTGCTCTTTTTATGCTTTAGCATTAACACAAGTGAATGTTCTCTTACAGTGTTGGACTGAGTATGAAGTAAGGGCAGTTGTTATGCTTGGTTCAAAACAGCTATAGCTGCTGTTAAAGATGTCTCACCCCGTTTACAACACAAACAGAAATGGTGCTATTAATGTCAACATGTGTCTAAGTTAACTGGTGTAGACTACAGAAAATATTGCATTATTAACATAAAACAGCTGATTGTAAGCTAATTTCGCTCAGCAACCTTCTGATTGCTGTACACAAATTGAATACAAACAGCTTGAATACACTGCGTACATTTCCCACTGCTACAGGTCTCTGAGTCAAAACAAAATAAATTATACTGTATGTAGATGCACGGTGTGCTGTGATCATGGGATTGTAGCTGAAATTCTGATCCAATACAGATATAGATCATGTGTAGAAATGAAGAATAATGCGATGGAGTGTTTTTTAGATTTGGTTGGTGCATCTTTGTCATTAAAATGAGGGATCTCAGGAATGCTTTGACTGTTCAAGATAATGTGACACCACTTTGGTCACAAAACATTGATGTTAGTCTATTCTTGTAAATGCATTATCACCTTGAAGTATTTGTGGATTTGCATGAAATTTGGCACCGAGATCAGAAATTCAGGTCCTCACGGCCAAAATTCAAGGTCATTGCTCTGTCGCATTGTATCCACGACTGCTAGTCATTCAAAGAACTGCATGAACAAGCCAATTCTTCAAAAACATATACACTGCCTCTGTCAGATGACCAAAAGCCTTCTGTCTTCTATGTCTTCAAATGTCTTCTCAAATGGGTCTTTATAGTGAATAAAACACATGCCTCTGTTGGAACACTGTATGTTGTGATGTAAACACACAAACAACATGTGACATACTGTAGGGTTAATCGGTTTTAGATTTTAAATGTAGAAATGTTCCCTATTATAGTACACTCCAGGGATTTAATAACACACCATTCTATTTTTGGTCCAATTTTGGAAGAGCTTTTTCATTTAATAAAACTAGATGTACAAATGCATGTACCATTGCCTTTATGGTAATTACACACATGTGGGATTTGGTCACAAATGACTCATTACTGTGAGTTGTCCTGAGAAGAATTCATAATTCCTTTGTGCAACCAGTCCCGAATTACATCGTGTCTGTCAAACACACCCAACCTTGTAAAAAGGCACCATAGCTTTAGGGAAAATGACGTAAGAATGCTTGGGCAACCTGATTAGGATCATGCCATTGGAATGCTGGAGGGAAACAGAGTGGACCACCAGACAAGTTGCCCAAGCAGTAAATGTCCATCACTCCACAATAATGCGCTTACACCAGCATTATTTGTCCAGAGGAACAGCAGACCAACCACGACCTGGTTTGACCACGTTTATCAGCCAGAAAAAAGTAGCTGTATATCCACCTCTTACAGCTCGGAAACGGGGTCTGATTGACTGTGTTACAGCAGCAGAGACAATTGGCAAGCACAATAGATGTACTGTAACAACCTGTGTCAGGACATAATTTAACCATTTTCAACCACTACCTTGATCAAAATGAGTTTTTTTTTAAAGATTGGTTAGATTTACCACAAAGGCTCAAAATGTTACATCCCTGGTTTTTAAAAAAGTCATGCATCAAAGGGTTGAAGACTTGGGCTTCTAATTTCAAATCAATCACTCATTTTCAGACTTACTGCCACATTTATTTGTTTTAGCCACTTTATCAGGGTTGTGATCGTGCCTGCACCAAGTAAAGCCACTGTTCTTTACCTTTATACATCTCCTTCGGGGTAATACATTCAGGAATGTGCCGGCAAAGTGTTGCACCATGAGCCATAAAGAAACTCTGACATGTTGTTTCCATATACAGTGCTTGTCCCCTGGAACACCAGGTACATCTCTGCTCATATTTTATATCTGAATACAACTCCATGTGCGGTAACACGTGTCCTCTTTGCCCTACTGTATCTTTTCCAACTTATTATCCCTCTCATCCGTGTTTCTGGAGCCATTTTCATGCCTCCCCACACTTCCTGCTGTCAGTATCAATTTCCTCCTGTTTTCCCTGGGTGTATGTTTATTTATGTGGACAAGGTTTATATACATTGGAGGGAGGATGCTGTATACAGTGCATGCGCGCCAGTATCTGCTGCGTACAGGTGTGTGTATTATTCAGTGCCCCCCACCGTCCGCGAGCCTCCTCCTGCTCTCCTGACGTTTATGTTGTTTTTCCAAGCGATCCGCACTCTCCTCCCTTCCGCTAACTATTCTCATATATCATTCCTCCTCTGTTTTCACTTTCTATCTACTCCCTTGCCATCTCTCCCATCTCTCCTTTTCTACTTCATATTTTTCCCGGCGCTAGTTTTCTTTCTAGTTATTATTCACCCTTTCCCTCCGTCATTTCTCATCTTTCCCCCTGTGTACCTTTGTCTCATTCCGTCTCTCTGTTGCTCCGTTAGTTGATTTGTTTGGCACCTTCATATTTCTCTCCATGTTTTCTTTCACCCTATTTTCACATTGTTGTCTCCTGTCTATTTTTGCCTCCTGTCTTTCCCCTCCCCAATTTCTGCCTCCGTCTCCTGGCTTGTGCTCTCTCCTCTTTTGCTCTTCGCTTCTTTGCCATGTTGCTGATTTGTTTTTGCAGCTCCCCTCTTCACATTTTTCTTTCCATGCAATTTTTTTGGTCATGTTCTGTCATTTTCCCCATCAAGCCCCCTCCGCTCCCCTTTCCATTCATTTGTTCCTCTCTTATTGTCTCTCCTTGTGGTCTTCCTATTGTTTTCATTCTCTGTGGAAATATTTTCTTCATTTGTCACATCTTCGTCCCCCATTCCTCATATTCACCTGCCTAACTTGTTTAGTTCTCAATGTGATTCCTCTTTCCTAGCTCCTTCCCTTTACCTGGTCCCTGTTTCCTCATCATACCCCCCCCCCCCTTCTCACAATCTCATATTCTTGCTGCCATTTCCTTGTTTTCTCTTTTCAATATGATTTTCCTGCATCTTTCATAACTGCCCTACTATATTCGGGGGTCATGAATTTACAGTAGTTGTAGTTTAGTTCATGTAACTGTGTAGAGGAGGGATGCTAGTATACAGCCCTTCAAAAGCAAAGTGCAGTAGCTCACCGTCTGCTTTAAAACTGGACCTTATGATGTGATGTATTTTGTTACAGTGTCTTGACTCACTCATGTTCCATTTTAGACAAAATGAGGCGTTTCATGTTCAGAAACAACCAAATCCAGGCAAAACTAAGAATATGAGTGCCAAATGAATGTCAAATGACCTTGATTCCCCCCCCAGGATTGTGATTGAAATCAGCAAAATATTTTTTAAAAATTAAAGTAAGAAGAATGATGTAGTAAAATGAACAAAATGAGGTGGAAATGGGTCAAAAAATGAACAGTAAGATGAAAAACAAAGGAAATGAACAAACCAAAATTGAACAAGTGTGAAAGTAGCAGCATCTTGAACAATTAAGTAGAATGTACAATTTAGTAAAGGAAATAAACTAAGATACAATGCTTACAGTAATTAAGAAAGTGAACAAAAATGAACAACATAAGAAGCAGACTGAAGAAAAATGAATGTAATCAAGAAAATGCACAAATATGACCAAAGCAGTTCAAGAATGATGGAAACTAATCAAAAAAGAAGAAATAGAATCATAAAAAAACCACAATGCACAAAACAAGAAGCAAAATTAACAAAGTAATCAAAAAAATGCTAAAGGAAATGAACAAAAATACATGAGATGAAGAAAATGAACGAAATTAACAAACCAAGAAGCAAAATGAACACAAATAATCGCGCAAACAACAAAAATAAATCAGAGTATGAGAAAAAACTTGAATTTAACTCAGTTTCACTCTTGGTTGAGTTACTACATACTGCTGTACTAAACTACAATAAGCAGCAATCAGTCTGGTCCATATTTGTAAGGTGTATGTCAGTGACATGGGAGCAGGTGTCACGAGATCCTATTTGTGGCCCCATGTAGGTCACACCGCGTTCCACTCGATGCTTGGCTAGGGTCAGTCATCATTTCAGCCTTGCACAAAGGGTGATGATTTCGCTGGCATTTGAGCATCTGGTCAACAATGGATGCTGTGTGCAATGTGGATCCTGGACGCAGACCATGTTCTTGTGGATCCTGGATGCAGGCCATGACAAACAATTGAACTTCATGACCAGTTCACTTCCGCATATCTTTGGCTACCACTGCCCAGACCCTGTACCAAATGAAAAGTGCTGAAAAGGGCCAGAGGAATGGAGACACTGTGTGGTTGCGGCAAATTGGCATGTTTGTGGCGCATGCCTTGACGTGACCTGACCGTAACTGCAGTCAAACTGAAGTAGTGTCACTAAGTTCAGGTCGCATCAGTATAATGATGACCAGTCATAACATGCTGGTGCTGAAGCCAGGTTGAGTTGAGCAGATACCATAAATGGAAAAGGGGGATTAGACACAATCATCTGGTTGTGTATGGACCTGATAGTAATAGCAACTGTCCCTGAACTTCCCAAGCAAACATTTCATCCCATGTGATTTTAAGCTGAAATACAGACTGTGTTTAAGTTTGGAGAATATACAGATACCTGTGGTCAAATCTCACAGTTAACATTGCTTCTGTGTGTCTTCTGTAACAGAACCTAAAGTAGAGATAGATGATTAGGCTTGTAGATTGTTTTTGCAAACTGTGATGCAGACCTTATCTCAGGTAGTGGCAAATGAGCAGAATTATTTACACTGTGTTCCTGATATTAGAATATTTCTGCCTTTTAAAATGTCATGTGACCCAAAAGGTGTTTGTTAGTCCCTCATTGTAAGACATTATTAAAATTGGATAGAATTAAGAAGTAAAAACTGACAGATACTACTTTGCTGCATTGCATTAATGATCCCACTAACACACATGACATTTCAAAAGACAGGTTCTGAGAGTTTAACAGGTACTGACAGTATGTGTGGAATAAAGTAAGATTACACTGAGGGAAACTTGGGCAGTAAACAAAATGAGTAAAAAGCAGATGAAAAGAGAAAACATGAATCTTTTAAAAATATAGTGCTCTCCATGTTATATTAGCATTGCAAAATATGCTGACCGTGCTAACTTTTATTGTCAAGATGCATCAGTTATACAAATAGATCTCAAGCTATTCCGCTTTATATTTGTTTTTGTGTCGTATCAACTTCAAAGAGTCTGGATCCTAATTCTGTCAAAAATCTATATCTACAATATCTCAGCCTGTCAAGGCTGGCACAGCCGTACTTCGTACCAATAAACCAACCGAGCTGGCTTGATCAAAGTAATTTCTCTTGAGGCCGATTTTTAGATTCTATGACCCTCAGTTGCCAAGGCAGCGTAGAGAACAGCCAGCCTAATCACAACACAAATGTGACCCCATTTTCTTAGGCAAAGTCACAACTTTTAATTGGTATTAGTGACAGCAGTCGCACATTTCCTCTGAGAGCGTGGTCACTCAGTTGGACTGGCTGACAAGTGATTTTTTGCATATTAATAGAAAAGCAGGACAAGTGACGAAGGCCTCCTGTATTATTTTCAGTCATAGCCATTGTAAAAGTCCCTGGTGTCCTCCAACAGTGCTGCACTAGTATGACAGGAGCCACAGCGTGCCTTTGTTTTTCAAATGTTGAATCGAGCTGGTGTATTATAATGCAGAGCTGCTGGCTTTCCAGTCACTCTGTTGTACATCAGTTGGTGGTCTTTCTGATGAGGGAGATGGAGAATGACAGTGAATTAATTGAGCATGATTGACTAGTTTTTCCAAAAAAAACCCATGTTGGGCCAGTTAGAGAGAAATGTGGCACAGATAGGCTCCTGATTTCACATTCCTAATATTTATCACCTCATTAAATTATGGAAGTCGAATTTATTATTAATAGGTATGGGTGGAGAGTACATACCGTATAGTGACAGTAGACACTGTATTGCTAATGAGCACAGTTCAGTGTTTAGCTGAGACAACAAAGCATTTAGCTTCTCTATATACGCAAAACTGCCATTTGGTGGGTTCCACTGTGGAATCCGCTGTTTTTACACCAGCGGATGGCTCTTTTCTGTAGCTCAGCAGGGGGCTTTTCTTTTTAATTTCACTCAGGCACTTCACTATCACCTTCCGACATGGTGACCAACCCTCCAGCTTCACTTCATCTCCCCTCCTCATCACCATCTTTGCATAATCTGGCCTCCAGGCTGTTTGGGTCATCCCGTTTTCATCCTGCCTCTCTTCCTGTTGGCATCTTCATCAACCACTCGACTCACAGCCTTGAATCCGCATTTTTTTTTTTTACACTCTCCTGACCCCCGCCTTGTCTCAACTTTTCCTGTGCTCATCTTTATTCCAGCTCTCATCTAGTCAATTTTACACTTTTTTTGCATCTCTTTTCATCTTTTCCTTTTCTCTCCCTCTCGACAGGCAGAATATGTCTATGAAGTTTCAGCGCATGTGTCCTACAAGAGCATTGGCTGGTTGCAGCAGGAGTGTGTGTTGTCTTTGCTGTGTGCTAGTGCTGCAGCGTATTCTTAAGCAGGTTGTGTGTTCTTTAGTGATGCATCTGCATCTCTGTATGCATTTGCCTCCTTGCTTCTGCATCTGTATGTATGTCAGTATCTGCACGCCTGTGTGTTTCTCTGTGTGTGTATGTGTGTGTGAGGGTGTTTTATCAGCTCTTGCAGATGGCCCCGGCCTCTCATCCATCGTTCCAGTGAAATGAAGAGCCCTCTGAAGAGTGAAGGCAGAGAAGAAAGGAATGGACAGACCGACATAGAGAGCGAGAGTGAGGGGGCGATGACTCACAGAAAGAAACGGAGAGAGAGGGAGGCATGGGGAGAAACGGTGAGGGGTGGCAAAGAGAAGAGGGCGATCAAAAGATGGAGAGATTGAGAGGAGTGTTGGGGAAAGGGACCCCCAGAAGGGTCTGTTTACAAGAAACACCGTGGGGTGTGTGAAGTGATCATCTAAGAGTGTGTCAGTGTGTGGTCCTGTAGTGTGTGCAGTTCAGACCTATTGTCGCATCGTGCCAGGTGCATTTGAAACAAATATTAAAATATTGCCGCAGTGAACAGATGAGGTTTGTTGCTGCGTGTTTCTAAGGAAGTGGGCATTTTTGAGTGGATTTGTCTTTTACAGATGTAAGCTCACTGTAAAGGTTTGGTCACATTGCTGGAGGTGTGTGTGTGTGTGACAGTTGGCTTGCATTAAATAGAGGCTCTTCAAATCGCTGTGGGATATGCAGTGTTTACGATGCAGCACCCGCGGGAGCGAAAACAAACAGAAAAAGGACTGAAAGCGAGGGATCAACAGAGAAAAAGAATTCACGGGGAGACATGAGGTGAAGAAAGTGAGTATGTGCTGCATTGAGAAACAGTTGCAAAGGTGGACGAGGCACAAAGTGTTCTAAACATCCACAAAGAGAACTAACTCCAGGGTAAACATGCAGAAAAAAGAGGGCAGCGGTTGCTGACATGTTCAGCAAAAAGGAGGCAGAAGGAAACGGGATTGACCCGGGAACTAGGGGGGGTTTGTGTATCACATCAGGAAATTTCACAGAGGAGGGGGAAGAAAAGGCAGCCTGTCTTAGCATGTTGTCCTTCTTGATAATTTCTCCCATTGGGCCTGTAAAATGTCACTTCCCACAGGCCTGTTTTATTGGGAACAAATAGACTGTAGTGACATGAAGAAATAAAGGCAATAACAATAAGTTATACACTGGCAAAACACACTTTTTCTTTTTTTTGTTTTGAAGTCATAAAAACTGAAAGAAGTCATATTGTTTAAATTGTAATTTCTTCCACATGATTTTTTGAAGCTTTCTTAAACTGGTACTGCATAAAGAGCGAAATTTGACAAGGAACGGATGAATTCCACAAATATATATGAGGCCTGCTGTATAAGATGAATGCGATGAATGGCCGTGTGTAGAATTAACTCTGCACGTTACCATCAATAGGTCATTAGTGAAGTGAGCAGAGAGAGTAGTTAATATGCTGCATGCAATGACAGAATGCAAATACTTAAGTACCCAAGTATAATTACGAAGTAGCTGCACTCAAGTATTTCCACTTTATGCTGCTTTATTTGTCTACCCGACTGCACCTTAGAATCAAACATTTGACTTTCCACTCAGTCAAAATCAACAAGTGGAGATGCACAATTGGGATGAATTGAAGGTTTAAAGAAAATGGTTTTCCATCTTAAGCCAAATCCCCTCTTGAATGAGCTGGAAAATGCATTATCACAGAGCATCATATTAACTAAAGTAGAGTCAATATGTAGTAAAACTAAGTTCTTCAGTTAGAGTAAAAATGTATCTGAGGGAAAAAAATCAACTAGTGAGTAACTGTTTAATACACACTTTATTGCAATTTAATGTATTTCATTCAAGCAGGTTTTTTCTGTCATGTCATAACAAAGGGCACATTAATTGTCACTAATAGTGTCTGATCCAGAATCTGAGAAATATGATGTGTAAACACTCACGGTCAAACACCATCTATGATGAAATATCAAGAAAAAAAATCTCATTGCAAGCTTTTTTAAAATTATATATTTAGAATTTTTATTTATTTACTTGAGAAATTGGGCTTATTCTGCTACTAATCTTGCTCAGTTTTGTTGATCATTGTGATATTTTTTATTTATTTAATTAGTTCTTTTGTGTATTTTGCAATTTTTGTTGGCTTTTTTACTGTTTTATTGTGTTCATTTTATTTTCAATTTGTTTTGAAAATGTATTACTATATTTGGTCATTTTTGTTGTTATTTTATGACAACAATATGTTGACCTGCCCAAGGTTTGCTTCTTGCAAAATTTTTGTTCATTTTTGTTCAATCCTTTTGGCTCATTTTGTTCCATAGTTAACTCTTATGAATTTAATGATTATTTTAGTGCTTGTTTATTTTGCTTTTTTGTTAGTTCTTGTTCATTTATTTGAGTTTTTGTTTATGCCTGGTCATTTTGTGGCTTATTTTATTGCTTATTTTGCTCAATTTCATTGGTTATTTTGTTAATTTTTATTGATGTCATTGGTCATTTTGTTCATTTTGCTTTCTGTTAATTTATGCATACTGTGCTAATTAAAAAAAAAATTCTTTATCATTGCAATTTGTTGATTTTCTTCATTATTTCATCAAGCAAACATGTTTTTTGATGACATGCTCGAGGTTTGCTTCTTTAAGATTGGTTGCTTATTTTGTTAATTGCCTTTTTATTAGTTTTGCTTATTTTCTTGCATAGTTTATTGATTTTATTAATTTACTTGATTATTTAAATTTATATTTAGCTTTTTTGTTCTTGTTAAGTTAGAGTTTTTGCGCCTTAAGTGTTAGCTTGCTGTCTTTGTTTTGTTTATTTTTTGTGACTTATACTTTTAGGGCTGACAAACTTGTATAACACCCCTGTCGTTCTTCATCAAACACAGACTGTAAGTAAAAAAAATCTTTACAAATTAAAATAATTGACAGTATGTGTGGCTGAAGATTAACAGACGTTAATGTCAGGCTTCAGTTGATTCCTTAATATAGCGAAACATACAGAAAATACAGAAAATTCTAAATACACCCAGGTCATATTATGCTTTATGCCTTACATACGCCGCCTCGGACAGATCTCCAGCTCCAAGTAGGCGAAGGTCATACACTGTACAGATTTACGACAGACTGAAGCGCCAGCGGTAGCCAATATACACTTTCAGACAGGAGGATGGCAGACGCACAGAGACATGATCAGAGATTGAAAAGGCCTTGAATCATCTCTGTACGATCAAATCTGAACTGGAGCTTGACCCAGAACGAACATACAGGCCCGATCATAATGGGTTTGAGACACTTACAAGATGTTGCATACCTAGCTCATGGGAAAACAATATCATGGGATCCTGATGAGTGTGTACACAAAATAGGCTAATAAACAGTGACTTAAAATGAAAGAGGTTTCCAGGAGATGATGTAAGCAGGACGAAGATGCGTTTCAGAGAATTATTGTGTACAATATGTAAGGCTGCTAAAATGAGCTAAACCTTAACCTTTAATTACAGTAAATCAAAGTGCTTTTGTGTAAAATTAATCCAATTGCATTGTATATAATAGCTTTTGAATTGAGAGTATTTTCATAAAGTGATATTAAAAGCCTTCCTCAAAGACATAATGACAATTTGAACTGAATGTTTGACACAAATTGCTCAATGATCATCACTGTCTTGCATAATAATAGTTTATCAAACTGATCTGATTCCTGTGTGTTTAAAGTCCACTCTCTATCATTGCACAGTTTCCACAATGTATTTGAAACATTTGTAGATTATGACTGGCTGCAAAATTAAGTACCGTAAAATCCGGCCTATAAAACGCGCCTGAATAGATAGATGGATACATGCTTTATTGATCCCAGAGGGAAATTCACAAGGTTTGTTCGGCAGTGAGTTCACATTTCCCATGATCACGGAGGGTACAGAGGGCTTATACCTCCACTTATTTGCTAGCCACTTAGCCTTTAGCTTAGCACTGGCTCTGCAGCGGCGAAAGCGTCTCCTCACCTCCTCCGGTAAATGTGGAACCACACCGGCCCGGGACTTTGATTTCAGGTCCAAAAGTTAATTCCTCAAATAAACAAGGTTTGGTGTTGCAATCGCCATATCCATAGGAAAGAAAATAAAGACGAAAAATGAAAATGATCGGCAGACTGCTGTAAAGGCTGCCGCTCTCTGCGGTGCCGGAAATGGGAAGAATGTAAGCCGTTCTCCCTAAATTTATGGAAAAAACGATTTTGTCCATACATAAGCCACCAGCCACAGATTTTCACATTGTACCAAGGGATATTCACACAGACAAAATGTTAAACAGAACGATAACAGCCGTGTCACCATGGATTCATTGATGCCAAGCCCCCCCCCATGTATCCATCAATGGCACCCTCCAAGTGGGTGCCACGTGCATGTGCAGCCCATACTGTGGCCCCACAGCATGTCATATAAGGAAGCGCTGCATGCTGATTAGCTTCATGCCGTTATCCAGGAAAACGTCATGGATTTAGCACAGCAGCGTTTAAGCCACAGGGTTCAAACTGCAAGAAAAAAGTATCCGCTTGTAGGCCGACCTTTACAGTAGAGGATTGTGTTAAAACATCAGTGTTGAACTTTGCCCAGTTAAAGGTGAATGGTTGCAGTGAAAGAAAGTTAAAATCCTTGTCTTTGAGTGGAAGGGGGAGGGAGGGGATCTGAATACTTTGTCCTCTACTTGATCTTTCTCATGTCAAACCGTTTCAACATACAACGCAGTACAAGTTTGTGATTGATAGGCAGGCCATTCAGTCTAATTATTTGAACCACAGTATATAACAATTAGCATACGACCCGGAAAAGGCAAAGAAGGACAGAAGAAGATAGACGACCGGCGGGGGTAAACTGGGAAAACCCACCCCGCTGTAATTCATTTCCCAATCCCATTTAGCTGATCCATGGACGTCACAAGTGGCTGTTTAAATCAGTCAGGCGTGATGACTGGACCTGGGACTGTGGGACAAATGGAGACTACGTCCATAGCTGATGGATTTGATCTGGCTTTGTCAGTTAAACAGATTTTTCTAGTGGATTTCAGCAGGAAATGAGCAATTAGAATAAAATTAGTTGAAGCATGAAAGGTCGAACATCAATTGGAAATTTACTGGAGCTTTTATTTCGATCTTATACCGTATGTGAAACCAACCTTATCAACGTGGCAGGCAATTTAAGAACAACCAAAGCCCTTTCATTGTATTGAATTTATAAATATGCACTCAATGATCCTGTGCCGCTCCTGTTCCGAAAGCCATGGTCATTTTGTTTACACTGTATATTCATATCCCTCCCATACAAGTAGGCTCTGGTGAAACAATTGATCAAGCATTTTTAATGTCAGCTCAATAATTAACTCTACCTGTTGACATCAGATGGAGGTCACGTAGAAATCAATTAACTATGCCGTGGGTCAACCTGCTGACGTACGGATTGCAGTCAGTCGGCAGTCAGGATCTTCTTCTTCTTCTCCTTTCTGCTGCTCCCCTCAGGGGTCGCCACAGCGAAATACCAATGATTTGCATGTTTGATCTGGCATAGGTTTTTTACGTCGGATGCCCTTCCTGACACAATCCTCACAACAAGGGACAAATTATCAGATTTATGCATTTTAAACCTCATTCATTGTCACTGAGTATCATTTATTTTCAGATTTTCACATCAGCAGTAATCGGCAGTCAGGATGTATTTCTGAAATGATGCTCTGGGTGAATTCATATTTTTCCTTCAGCATTACAAGCTCTACAGATGCCAAAGGTCCCATTCTGTGAAAACGCATCGTTATTGGATTTTGACGTTTATGTAAAGACTTAATAAAAGCTGTAAAAATATGAACTTGTTCAGTTCTGCCGGAAGAAATGAGCCATTTAAAATGTATGTAACTTGTGACCTTGCAAGTTGCACCAATCCGTTGAGCTGAAATGCATTAATCCAGCTGCTGTGAGGCAGTAGAATTCAACATTTTAAACCAACCAATCATAGTCAAGCTAAAATTAGCCCCCTGAGCCAACTGCCAATACTCCTGACATTTTTTTTTTTTTAATTTAGAAAATTGTCTGGGGAAAAGTGTATTATTCTGTGTTTACAATTTCCTTGTTTCAGAATGAGTCAGGTTACATTTGGATTGATCTGCAGCTCAGCCACTCTTTTTTCGAATGAATGATAAGCAGCTACGACACAAGAAAAATAGAAAAAAAATCAACTCAACAAACTTTCTGCCAATAAGTTTTAAGTGTTAAATGTAATTTCTATTCCTAAAATCAATATCTAGACTCGTTCATTGACATTCCTCTCACTTCTCTCTCTCTGACAGTGTGCACTGGTGGATTTTTGTCTGTCTAGTTGGGTGTTTGTACAGTAATGAGTGTGTTTGGGTCTCTAGCCAATCACATGATCATGTTTACATCTTCAGCCAATCAGAGAGCTTGTTGGAGCAGAAGCTGCTTGTGTTCACAAAAAAAGCATGGAAGAGGAGGAAAAACTTTGTTAAACGGAAGAGAAAAACCTCCAGCAGAACCAACATCTCTGGGTAGGCGGCCATCTACGTTGACCGGTTGGTTTAGTAGACAGAGGAGAGACAAAAGAAAAGAGTAGCGCTAGAGCAGCAAACGACACAGACACTAGACAACATCAACAGTCACTGGATCAGTCCGCAAGCACACATCAAGGACAAATAGAGACCTGTGTGACGGTCTTTTTTGCATTGTTTGTGAGCGGGAAGGGGGGGTGAGTTTGAGTAATGCTGCTTGTAAACAGAACAAGAGAATAGATGCATACTTCACCTTTAAAATATGGTACCTTTAAAGTCTGACATTTGCTAGATATTCTCTGAGCTAGACAAAAACAATCATCAGCTTAGAAGGCCAAGGGTTTTGTTTCACACCCTGCAGCAGCATAATTTATTTTCCATCTTCATATTATCTCCATTAGCTCCCATTCTCATTCCTGTGTGTGGCTTTCCCTGCCAGCCCTCCCTGTATGAAGCACTCGCTGCAGGCTCACAGGTTGCCAAGTGTCTATCCCTCATCACACGGATCTGTTTCTGCTTCACTGCTTTGGCACAACACCCTTCCCCCAAAATCCAGCTCCTGTGATTCTCCATTAATTTTTTTTGGCAACTCCTGAGGTCATTTTGAGTTCAGTGAATTTCAAGCCCCTTGGACTCTGCCCAGAAAAATAGCCTCCTAACCCATTCTGTCTAAACAGACCCCAGAAAAGCTGTTTGAGTCATTTTTGTGTGCTCATCTAGCAGTAATTGAATATTTAGGTCAGTTACGAAGGTCGAAAGTGATCCAGTGTCTGCTGACCTGATGTCAGGTCTTGCTGAAGTCCATTGACGCTACTGCTGCAAGGGACAATGGAAAAAAATGTATTGGCTGGGTGTAACAAGGTTCAAAGTGCCTGGGACAAAGCAGCTGAAGTAATACCTATTCATTCAATAAACACTCTTCACCATTTAGCTTAGAAACATTTTAATTAGCTCACTGTTTTCATTTAATCACATCTTCTCCACTGTTGCAAATTCACATTGCACCAGAACAATTGTTATTAGGATGTTTGATGACTCCTGAGTAGGGCTGTCAATTGGAATGAAAATATTTAGAATACAAATGAAGGCCTTTTTTTTTTACAGGATTATTGTAACCTAGATTTCTGGGGTCATTTAGAAATCTGTGTTACATGCAGCACATTTGCACAGGATGAGCGAGGTCAGTTTTTACTCCAATTTACTGACATTAACCCTCAGGTCAGGGGTCTGCAACCTTCGGCTCCAGGACCACATGTGACTCGGTAGCCCCTCCCAGTGGCTCCTGTGGCTTCGTCCACATTCATACTGTACATCAAAATGAGCAGAATAAGCATCAAGTCGACAAAAAGAAGAAAAAAAGAACTACAGGAGGAAAAAAGTGATGCCAATAATCTACAAAATCAAATAAATAATATTAACCATTATAATAAACGATGAAAAAAACTAAGAGAATTAACAGAAATGAGCAAAAAATGAATGTAAACAAAAAATGAACAAAAATAATCCAAAAAAGAGAGAAATAGTCCAGAAAATGAAACAAAATTCCCGATAATGAATCAAATGTAACAAACAAACAAAAATGAACAAATACTTAACCAAATAATCTACAAAATGAACAAATAGACAAAAATAAATAAATAATAGCCAAATTGGTGTTGACATGCTGCCATATCTCATACGTCATATCTCATTTGACACATTAAGGAAACTTTTTTACTTTCTGTCCAAAAATAGCTCTTTGCATTGTACAAGTTACAGATCCCTGCCCCACATTGAATGTTAAGGATCAGTATATACAGTATAGGCTGAAACCTACAGGCAACTGAGCTGTGTGAAAGGTTCCGGTACATAATGATCCATACCATTAATATCATCATCACCATACTCTGTTTGCAGCCAAAGACTCTTAAAACTTGGGTCTATCAGTGCAGCCTCTATACGTACCAGGAAATAGACAGAGTAAACCTGAAAAGAGGAAACAAATCACATAAATATTGATTTTCATTGGACTAATATTCTCACAGCAGCTCTGCCCCCATGCAGAATTTACACTGGATTAAGATCACAAACAATTGTAGCAATTACTCTAAATTACCAGAGGTCCAGAGGTAATGCTGGTCCCGTGCTAATAGGGCTTTGTCTTTTTGTGTTATTAACAATGCTGACAGATGAATTCTCAGCGATATTTATAGTTTGTTTTGGGTTTTTTGCTTACCGTATTGTTTGTCTCAGGCTAAAATAAGAGTAGGTATTAATAGCTTGAGCTTCTGCCTACAACTATGAGTGTTTGGTTACAGCATTTACATATACAGCAATCTGGTTTGTATATTTAAGTAATTGATATCTTTTTCTTTTTTTTAATGTAAGGCATTGTGTAAAATGACCATAAATGTGCATTTCTGAGTCATAATAGAACAAGAACACACTAACATTTCAGTTTTTCTACAATGAAGTGTTAGTACTAAGTGACCCTTGCTTTTGTAATTTGAACTGTTTGGTGCTGAAAATATGAGATCTATCGACTTCAATCAAGTTTCATTCAGCACAATATTTTTTGGGCTACAGGAATGGATGTCACACTAAATATGGATTTGTACTTGATGAAGTCATTTAGTTCTGATATGTGTCTATACTGTGCAGATATTTTCTGTATTTTATGTACAGTCCCAAACAAGCAACAAACCAAAAGTGGATATTTGCAGGTGATACACCCGTACAGATTTTCACATTAAGTTTATTCATTTTTGTGCATGTATAAGGTCATTATAAACAAGCCAAGACAAGACAACAGGTCTATATATTCTCTTTAACATGTCTGAAATAGATTCATTTTACATACACAGTACAAGAATAATAATTTATTTACAAGCCTGATTTGCAAATCTAATAGACCCATATTCTCATATTTATGTATCAGATATAGAAACATGCAACAGTTTATCATTTCGAGGAAAATATTAGATCCTTTTCCATTTGATGGCAGCAACACATTAATCTGACCACACAACAGTTTTGCATTTTGCCTCTGGCCATTTTGAATAAGCTTTGGCCCAGAGAACACGGTGATGTTTCTGGATCACGTTCATATGTGGCGTTTTCTTTGTATGATACATCTTTAACTTGTATTTGCGGTTTGTATTGTGAACTGTGTTGGCAGACAGTGATTTCTGGAAGTTTTCCTGAGCCCATGTAGAGAATCATGTCTGTTTTTAATGCAGTGCCAATTTTGACCTTTGACCTTGTGCCTTGTACACAGAGGTTCCTCCTGATTCTCTGAATCTTTTAATATTATACACTGTAAATCTTTAGAGTCTTCACAATTTTACATTGAGGAACATTTTTCTGAAACTGTTCCACAATCTATAAGTGCAGCTTGTTGCAGACGGGTGAACCTCTGTCCATCTTTACATCTAAGAGGCTCTGTCTCTCTAAGATGCTCCTTTTCTACCCAGTCACGTTACTGACCTGTTACCAGTTAATCTAATTAGTGTCAAATGCTCTTCCGGGTGTTTTTGATTTGTGCCTTCTGTTGCCTTCGTTTCAACCTCTTGTGAGACGTTTTGTTGCCATCAAATTCATTTTCCATGAAATGGTAAAATGTCTCAGTTTCAGCATCTGATATGTTCTGTTCTGTTGGGAATAAAATATGGGTTTATGAGATTTGTAGATTATTGCATTCTCCTTTTATGTACATTTTACACAGTGTCTCGACTTTTTTGGAATTGGGCTTGTACATTGACAGCTGGAAAATCCAAATATAAATGAACATGTTTGTTTTTGTAGTTGGTGAAAACCAAGATTATAACTAAATCCACAACGCTAATATGAATAGTTTGTCACTGCAAAGCAGTCAAATATGATACATTAAACAGTCAAAATAAAATCTGCTATTTCTCCAGTGGTGTGATTAAACGTCATGTGGAGAAGTGATTGTAACAGAACAGAAAGAGCAATGAAATTTTGACTTTTGTGTTAGTTTCATCCAGCTGTTTTTGAGCAGATGATTAAAAACCATCATGATCATGCAAAATAGCTGTGATGACATTAAATAAGTGCAATAAAATAATGATTTAATAATTGCAGCAGGTGTCTGCAGAGGCTAATTAGAGCTAATTTCATTTGCTTGTAATTAAAGACAGACACAATGGGTAGATCCTTAAAATCCAGTCAGAGTTTGTCATGATTTGTGTTTAGTGTTTCCTGTTTTATTTTGAAATGTAGTTTGATTGTATTGTTGTGTTGTTGACTTCC
>JAQQAE010002702.1:0-21705 GCA_029823295.1 Pseudamia nigra | reverse complement strand
GTGGAGCATCTGCTCTTTCCATCACACACACATCCAGTCTCAGACAGACAGACACGGGACTCTAACATTACTATATTAACATGCCTACGCCGGCCCATTTCTGTGGAAATGTTTCAACTTTTCGCAAAATTGTCTCCAATATGTGATCATTCTGTGGTTTGTTGCTTTCTTCTAGATTTCACTCACTGTTTTCTCCTATTGAGATAGTCCTGCACAGACATAGAGAGGAGAAAAGGAAAGAAGCTGCATTGTGATCGGATAGAAATCAAAAATGTTTGAAATCCATCGAGGGCATGATTTGAGTCTCCGACCATTTGGGCTGGTCATAAAAGAGTGGGGGGTGCACATGGCTGCACATCGGGTCTGAAATCACACAGCATAGCCCAGCCTTAAGACTGACACCTGCGTTATGTAAATACCACACTTAAACACCGGTACTTTAACGGGTCTGGATTCATATAAACCTTGACAGGACCTGAGGCTGGGCTGCTGCCTGTTAAACACCGACTGTTTATAGATGTCTGTACCTGCATCCTTCCTCCCACAACCACTTCGTTCTGCCCTTCTGGGAGACCGTGATTGAGCAAAAGTGAAAAAGATGATATTCTTCTCTGCATGGTGCTTCAAAGCCCAGTTTTATTGCACTGTTCTTTGTTTTATTTTCTAAGCAAAGTATTTTCAGTTTTTTTCTTTAAATTTGATATTCACAAATGGGTTTTTAAAATAGTCTAATATCCAATCATTTTAAGGCCCTATAAAGTCATTTATGTATGTTATGTTTTGGGGGATTTTTCATGGCCATGCTGTAGCAGAAATACAATTCAAACCAATATTAAACCATTTATCACAAAAGCAAACTCTTACATCACTGTATCAGTCAGTTTCGATTACCGTACACTTCACACATACTTCTTCCATCTGGTTTTTACGTCTTTTTAACTTTTTTATGCACTGGCCTTTCTGGCTCACTAATCTTTTATTCTGATGTCTTCTCTCAAACTCTGAATATGGCGCCTTGGTGTTTGTTATTGTCATTACTATGTTTCCTTTTGTGTTTTTGCTTAATTAACCCAGTCAGAATGAATCCAGCCAGCTTAGAGTGTCAGGATGTGTGGACTAACGTGAAGAAGTCAAATGTGTTTCTGCTTGTGTATTGAGAAGTACACGTTTAGGGTCCTGATGAAAATAATGAATAAATATCAAACCAGATCAAAGTTTGTCCAATAGTTAAAAGTGGTATTAGGCATTTTGTGCTTGTCAGGAAAATGGGGAGAACTTTTTCAAATAAATTCTGATGTAGCGAACATTTAACTCATGATTGATCAGTTGGTTTCAATTGTTCAATTGATTCCTCTCTTATTTGTGAAAAAAAAACATTTTAGATGGAAATGAGAAATATTATGCTCTACTCTTTCCCTGCTGTTCACTAGAGTCATGTTTAACAGTGCCAGCATCTGATGACATGACTGCTGGTTTACTGTATTTGCTCCAAACAGATTTATGGAAATGCACATAATGCACATTCTCTTTTATGTCACTTTAAAAGTTCATTTAAAACATTCTGTACATTTCATTTTTATTTCACTGACAATGCAAGCTTGTGTGATGAATAGCAAAAATCTGCTAAGCAGTATAAGTGGTATATTTACCAAGCTGACAGACCATATAGTGTCTGTAATACATGCACTAAAATACAACAGTTTAATCAGTCTCTTCACCAACACCTCATCGACAGACATGAATGACCTGCTGATATTTGACCAAGAAACTGCCTACATAAAATCTGTTACAAACAACGTATGTGTACAAAAGGGCAAAATGTGGTGAAAAATGTGTGACTTGATATTTCCATGTGTGCTGCAAAGTCTTTCACTGACTCGTCTGAGTGCCTTGTTAGCTGCTGCCCTCGGGCCTCTCTCTACTTGTTCCTGTTCTGAATGCAGACTGACTGCACGCCGTCCGCTCGGTGCCATTGTCATTGTTGAACCAAAGTTCTTTTAATCACACCGCTGCCCAGACAACACTGTGATTTACTAGCTCTCCACATCCATAGGCATCCACTCCAGCCAATTGCATTAAAGAGATAAATAACCAGGCCAGTAAAAGTGTTGTGAAGCCGAATGGACCCTGGAATGCTCATCGTCCATTTGGTGTAGTAAGCAATTGTGAAGTGGGGGTGGGTGAATGGGGGAGGTGGGGCTTTTAGTGGAAGGTTTTTTAGGGGTGATATTGTGATTGGTGGTGGAGGTGATGTCATGTCATCCATCTTAGGGAGCCACTTCATTAGGCTAATGGAAGGGCTGGACCGCTTACCATTCGTTGTTGTACGTGTGTGTGTGTGTGTGCGTGTGACTCTGCGTGGATTTGTCCTTCCATTGATGGCAGCTTCCAAGGCTAAAGTGGTTATGAAGACTAAAGTGATTTTATTAGCCAGGCACATTACCCATTACTGTGGATGGACATTGCTGTGTATGTGTCTGTATGAGTGTGTAAGTACAATAGCTGTGTGTATGTGTGTGTCATTTCATGGGCCTGTGTGTGAATCTGTTCACGCAGTGCAGTAATGACACTGTTTTCGGTGAAGAGAGATAATAAGGAGAATAAGAGCAGCTGAAGCACACCTTATTTCTTTAATGTTTAAACTACAATCACATTCCTTCAATGACTTGCAAAAATGTGGAGAGGATACTCGCTCTCTTTGGGGTAATATCAGTGATAGACTTTGATTTGTCACTGACTTAAATTAGCATGTCACTTCAAATGTTCCTCTTGTGATGAGTGAAGAGGACAAATGGAATTGCTCTTTGAATTTGCGACGCCGCTCGACCTCCTCCCTCTCTCTGTCACTCTTTCCTCCCCTCCCTTTTATTCCTTTCTTTCTCCGCATCTCTTGTCTTTTTTGCAGTTTTTCCACCTGAATCCCACATGATGTTCCGTCTGGACACGTGTGTCCTTTTATGAGAATAATTTCTCTGATTCCATTCCTCCCTCTTTGTCCAGGTCATTCCACCTTCACAAGCCCATTTTATCCACTTCTTTATGTTTTTCAGATGTCATTGTAGGCCTGTCACTGACTCACCTTGCTTTGTAAATCCCCAGTTAATCCTCTTCTGCAACCTTTTCCATTCAAGACTCCCTGGCCAAACCCTCAGTCATATCTTTACCTTGTTTTGAGATTAAAACTGAAGAACAATAGAACATTTTCACAATCGGATGAAGCTCATGTCCTTGACAATTTACAAAACCTTTATTTTCATTTAGTTTTTAAAACACAGGTTAGTAATTTAATTAAAATACATACAGTGACATTTTCCGATTATTGCCACACCAGGTAAAATTGAGGTCACCATAATAAAAATTACAATTTAATTAATGCAAACTTATACATTAACATTCAGCAACCTTAATTATTTATGTGAGTTTGAGCACAAGATCATGAAGTGAATTTACAAAATATCTATAAAACAAACTATGTATGTGCTATTTAATGTACTATTTCTGCCAAGCAGATGGAGGTGTAAATAATACATGCATAATAATGTATTGATCAGTTTGACTCGAGCCACACGATGGTACATGTCATATGCACAATTACACAGAAAATGACTTCACAGCCATATACACTAACATGTCACCATGTGGAAGTGACATGTACATCATATACAGTATGTCTGCAGATGCAGTGACAGGATGCAAACTCCACAAGTAATTACACATAATTAGCCAAATCCACTGACTCAAGCCAAAGACACTCAGTCAAAGGTTTGGACACACCTTCTCCTTCAGTGGTTGTTTTTTACTTTTATTGTATTCCACATACTGAAGACATCAAACTGTGAAAGAACATGTGTCGAGTTATTATTATTATATTTTAGCCACATTTAGCTTTGATGACAGCTTGCATTCTCTCGCCTAATTCAAGACATGATTTGTGCCACTTCTTGTCTTCTTAACGTGCTTTAGACCATCGGTTCTCTTGTGCTGGGTGGACGCAGAGTGCAGACTATATATATTAAGGGACAAAGTGATGTCACCCACTGATCTCTGAGTGGCTGTTTTAAGGCCAATCGGGTTGTTACTTCCTGGATGACATTTTGGAGCCAAAATGGTAAGTTAATAATAGCTGACTGACCCAGTAAAACTTAATCAAATGTTGCAGAGCATAGTCATATTATGGTGATATTAGTGTAAGCACTTACCCATAACTACAGTCTGTCAGGAAAATCTATGTTCTATTAAGTACTAAATAGAAGACATAAAGGTCCAATTTGGTCTGACCCCGCCAGCCAGACAAGTTACCATAGCGACTTGTCAATCAAATCCTGGCATGGCAGAGATTTGTCGGATTATTTGCCATAATATCTTAACAATGGAACAAAAAGTTAAAGACGGACCACTTCTTAAAATAGAAGATGTTTGAGACCAGAATAACTGATGACAAAAATGTATTCCCTTAGTATTTTCAGAGAGAATTCCAATGTAACTCTGTGGGAGTCAGGGATAACTTGGGGACACATTCAAAAAGCCTTTTGAATGTGTCCCCAAGTGCAGTTGCCAAAACCATCGAACACAATGATAAAACTGTCTCTCAAGAAGACCATCACAGGAAAGGAAGACCAAGAGCTACCTCTGCTGCAGACAGTAAGTTTATTAGAATGACCAGCCTCAGAAACCAGAAATAATAGTAGGATAGTAACAAGGCTATTGAATGTGTACCCACCTTCCTCTGCACAATACAAAGCATATAGGATATAGTTTTGCTTGTACTGTATCGGTTAATCTAAACCTGACTGCACACCAAACCATCGGGACTTTCTGTCACTGCAGGGACACGTGAGGTTTTCATGGATCCAGAGTTGTTTTAGCGTTAGGGACAGGTCAGAGATATAAAAACAACCATGTGTGTAACGGAGAAAATCATCAATCTTTATTAATCTTGGAACATACAGTATATTGACTACATGAATAAATGGAATTCATCTGGTTTCACAGATTAATAATTAATGAAATGATGTCTGACCAATACTTCATTCCCATTTAAAGCTATAATTAGTAATGGGTTTTTGTAGTGCAAGGTTTGACTCCGCTCTCGGATGCATTTTTCATTCTTTATTGATCTGCTCCAGCATGCAGTTGGTTCATCCTTGACCTTTGTTATAGCCCTACACCAATTTTCAGAAAAATCAACACAGTAACTTTGGCACAGTAATGCTGCAGATGTGAGCGATTTAATGATATTGGACAAATTCTTTCTGAAGTAACCTAGGTCATTTTATTATTTCTGCCAAAGAGTGACGGGGCTATGTTTTGTTCCGGTGTTTGTCTGTCTGTCAGTTAGTTAATTAGTTAGCAAGATTACTCATAAAGTTATAAATCGATTTTGATAAAATTTCCAGGAAAGGTGTGAAATAGGACAAGGAACAGATGACTACATTTTGGTGATGATCCAGATCACCATCTCAGCACACAGTGTTTCAATGCTCAGTCTTTAGAACAGACCTGTGATTGACACTCACTAACCAATCAAAATCTAGAAGGGGGGGACATAGGAAGAAAACACTGTAAACTTCTCTGCATCATGATGGAGGGAAAGTGACTGACAGCGAAGGATTTCCATGATTTTAGGAGGTGAACGTCCAGAGCTTCCATTTCAGTTTGAAACGTTACTGTGTAAAAACGACATTTTCACGTGTCACCCTGATGCAGCCACAGACGCACCTTCGACTCAGTCATGTGATTACTGTGACTATGTGAGTGTCCCTGTAAATAGTGAACTTCAAAGTGCATCGTGTGTCAGGACGTCAGTAAATATAGCACCCATAATGTAACACCAAGAGCGCTGCAGGCACTAAAAACACTCCCTGTGGACACAGGCCCTAATAATATGTCATATGTGGGAAATGAGCTGCTTTGTGAGCTCTGCGCTCTCAGAATGCTTTCTAGTTTTCAGATACATTTAAGTGAGAGAGTTTCCTGCATTGTAATGCAATTTCTGTGAAAATGAAAAAGTTACTCGATAGTACAATTGAGTTTTTGAGTAACGAAAATATTGAAAATAAATTTTTTTTGATGTTGTAAAGGTCTTTATTAAAAGAAATTGGAATGGAACAATTTTGGGATTTACAGGTCAGAATGTTCACAAAAAATACAACAGTTGCTTCTTTGCTGTTGCTTTGAATTCTTCTAAAAGCACAAAAGATAAAAAAAAAAAAAAAACTCCTCTCAACTTAACTATATGCTGTGTGGGCCATTTAAGATGTGTAAATGAGGAAGACTGTGGCGGCCGAGTAAGTCGTCAGTATTCCCCACGTATGGACACCTGCTACCCGAGCAAGGGTAGAGCAGCCAAGCTGTTTCCTATGAATATTAATTTTTTCACTGTTAGCCTCCAGTGCTGAAGGTTGTAAACCACACAGAATTGGATTAAGTCTGCTCTTTTTCATTTTTTTTTATTACTGCTGTTATTTTAACATCTTAATGACCTAAATATGAGGAGTGGATATTGTAGCACCAATTTATTACCACACACTCTAAAACAGGGCCTGCACCCTGCAGCTCCAGGGCTCTTTAACCCCTCCCCAGTGGCTCCTGTGGCTTTGTCCTGTGATGGTAGTAACATATTATAACAAATCAAATAAACAAAATCAGCACTAAATAAACAACAAGATGAAAAATTTACTGTGTAATCAAGTAAGTGACTCAAACTAAGTAAAATTAACAAAATTATAAGCACAATTAGGACACAACTAAACAAAATAATCCACAGCATATACAAAATAATAGAGAAACTGTCCAGAAATTCACAAAAATAACTAAAATCATAAATCAACTTGATGAAAATGACCTTAAAAATGAAAAAATAGTCAAGGAAATTAATGAAAAACAAAAGTTGAACAAAAATATGCAAAGTAATGGATAAAATATAGCATAAAATTAACAATAATTAACAAAATAATCAATTTTTACAATAATAACTAATAATTAATAAAGATGAATAAAAAATTGAAAATAATCAATTAAATGAACAATAATGTACAAAATAATTCATTAAGTTCACAAAAATGAAAATGACCAACAAAACAAATAAAAGTTCATTAACAAAATCAATGCAATAAACAACATTATAAACAACATTTTAAAAGAATAATGGAATATATTTTTAACACAGTGCCAATGTGCATCATATGTCATGTAGTCCATAAAAGGTTCAAATATTTTTTATGAGTTGCCAACCCATTTCTAAGAGATGACAAATATGAACTTAAAGGTCCTAAATCTTAACACTTAAATTTATATCGGTACCATGTGTCTAATAAAGAGGAAGAAGGGTGACAACAAAATTAATTGTGATGATTTGATTTGTCCTTCCTCTGCTACAAATGTTTTGATTTTATTGAAAAGTGTTGTAGTTGGTTGAAGAGCAGGTCATTCCTTTGGTTACCTGGGATCAGATTTTGACAGAATCATGGACAATTTTCTGGAAACAATTCACAAATACTGCCAGTTGCTCTTGTGGGCGGGGCTAATTTTACCTTCTCCCTGATTGGCTATCACTTGGGCTAATTTTTCCTGTTGTCCTTTCTATGTGGATTTCATATTTTCACTGCTTTTATTCTACATCACAGAGCTTATATAAACTTCAAAACCCGATAAAGATGCATTTTCACAGTATGGGACCTTTAAAGGACATTAGTGATACTGTAAAATATTTAAAATTCTCCTTCCTTCTGACCTACATTTTTTATCGGTTAGTTTTTTTTTTTTGCTGGCTGTCAGAAAACATATGTATGGAGTGATACATTTGTACTGCACTTCCTTTAACGTGATAGTGTAGAATCCTTATTTATTTTGTAAATGCCATAAAAGTTTTTCTATTATCTGTTAGAAGAAAAGAAAAAAGATAAGGATGGTTTTAACGTGATTTGACTCCATGTGGCACCTGGTGAAATATTTGCTGAATTTGTCTTGCATTAAACCATTTAAAGGTGCCGTAATTCCATCAATATGTTAATATGGTTATCTGCACTCATTTCACATAGCTTCAGAGTCTATCACAGTGGGCTTTCAGAGCTTTGTGTACATATGTTACGTGCTTGCGCCTGTATTAGTAAGCCTTTGCATTTCAAAACACACTGCTTGTTTGGCTTGTGTCCGGGTGTGCGCACGGCAGACCACAGTGGCCTTTAACGCCTGTCCCTGGTGCAGATCGATTTTGTGCCTCGCCAGCAGCCCACTGCTAACCTTGAGGTAAGCTGGCGTAATGAGATCGCATCTGACGGCATTGACTCACACCTGACAGCAGTGACACTCTGCTTCCAGCCAGGGAGACACACAGACAGGCAGAGTGGGGAAGGCGAGGTCCTCTGCGGAAGGCTGACCCGGCCAAAGCTTTCATTGTTTTTCTCTTTATTAAGCTTCTATAAAATATGAATACACCCTATTTTATAACGGCAAGTGATGACCTACAGCTGGGAGCTCATAGGTCCTCTGCAGGGAATGTCAAGAAGTATTTCTTTTGGTGCCATCTTAGTACTAATTCATTTGTTTTTATTATTACTTTCCAGGAAATTCCTCTAATACTGCTTTTCCCAAACTCAGAGTTGGGAAACAACATGGGTTGGACTGGGTCATGTTAGTTTTCTGTATGGTTTTATTAATTTTTTTATTCATTATGTTGTTCATTTCTGTTTATTTCCTTGACTATTTTTGATCAATTTCATTGGTTTTTGTTCATTTTGTGGATTATTTTGGTATGTTTTGTTACATTTGTGTTATTTTTTTTCATTTTTTTAAATATTTTTATTTTTAAAATAAATACACAATAATATAAATTACATAATAATAAATGATAAATAATAAACAAATAAATAAATACAATTTGTCACATATATTAAATATGGAGTCACAAAAAAGGAGGTACTGGTGCAGATTGTAATGGGTATTTTTTACTTTGGATGCCCAAGAGACACAATAGTTTTTTATCTTTTTTATATTTTTTGTCTCAAGCTAAAAAAGTTTGGGAAACATTGTTCTAGGGTAGATGCAGGTCATTTTGGTACCGTAGGAAAGATTAGGATTTGGTCACGGCATAAATTCTTCCAGGACACTTCTCAGTTTAAATACTGTATCTTTATACATCATCTTTTGTTCTGACAATTTACTTATTTTGGATCCCAACCTAAACTTTGGGATAGACAGTAGTGGATTATGAACCAGAAGACATATTAAACGCATATAGAGCTAATATGATTTCACGTGGACTTGCATACTCACTAATATGACGCCATTTATACACTGACTGCTCCAGAGAACGTCAGCTGCGAAAGCAGTTCTTCCCTGTGTCACACAACGCATCTGCAGGCGCATTAGGGCTCCGACCTGTGACTGTTGTCTGAATGATTGGATCTCAGCGCATCCTCAATTTGTCTTCAGTGTGTTCTGTCCAATTGTGATGGTATCATGAAAACATGCTTCATATCCTCTGGTTCAGATGAAAGCCCATGGATGTAATTTGTCAGTGACACACATGGAGCATGAACAATGTGAAATCTAATTAGAAAATAATTAAAACGTCGCTGTCCATCTAAGTCATTAGCGTGACATACCTGTGGACATAACACGAGATGACTCTGTCCCTTTTGACCAGCGACAGCCATGTTGAAACACATTCACGGATGCATACATCAGGCTACAATTGGATGAAATGGAACTGGTATAACCATTATCTGAGTGGTGGTAATTGAAACAATAATGGACATGGTAACAGCTCGGAAAATAGCATTGATCCATCATCTAAGATGAGCCCTCTTTGTGCATTAATACCATGACTAAATGGTGCAAACTGATATTGCTTTCGGTCATGGACAGGTCTAGCTGACTAATTGAAAAAGAAATGAGTAAGAGAGAGGTTTTGTGAAGTGTGGAAGGCAGGTTCTTGTACCTCACTTTAGCAGGGCTGTGTATCCCTCAACAGTCTGGTATTTCTGAGGAAAGATTAGCCAAAGACACGGCACGATTGTGGTGGAAGTGTGGAATTGGAATTCAATTCCTGTATACCTATGTACAGATGTAGACTAGTAAGCCAGTGGGAGCCGGATCGATAAGAATCTAACAGCTTTAACGCCTGTGCAGCTCAGGACCATCCTCAGCAGGTTATGTCTGTGTATCAGCCTTGTCTTTACATTCCTCTACTCTTTCGTTCTGCCTTGAAATCTGACCTTGACACATTTTCTTCCACCTGGCGTACTACTTTGCTGATGTCCAACTTTCGCTGGGTTGAAATGGCACTGAACTGCAGCTCGCCTATAGACTGTGCTGGACTGGATGAACACATGGAAAATGAGATCACTGACCTACAGCAAAGGTTAGACTTCAGTAAGCATGAGCAGTCAGATGATGGCTGGTATAGAGGTTGGGGCTTTAATAAACTACTGCCAGCCATAAGCCTATTGTTTTACTTGTGTGCTTGCAACCTCATGTGGATGCCAACGTGTGTGTGTGTTCATGTGTGTGTAATGTTATGGAACTGCAACTGGAGCTTTCATTAGGCTGGCTGTGTTAAGATGAAATGCTGTTATTGATTACACACAAAGGTTGAGATGGAGAAGTAGTAGGAACGGCCCAACTCCATGTATGTGTGTGATTGCATCCTGTATGTGAGCTGCAGCTGAGCTGTCCTTCAGCCTGTGGCTTATCCACTATGGAAACGAGCCGGGGACTGTGGCAGGAGGGAATACCAATGTTCATCACAGAGGTTAAGTCACGCACTCTGCATTTTTACATCATATTTTCACTTTACTCCATACACAGTAGAACAGTCACTATCATAATGTTTTAATCACAATCCACAGTTTGAGTTGTGATGACGTGAAATGTATTGTAGGGAACAGGCAGAGAAACAACTGCTGTATTTCTTAATATTACATTAATGGTAGCACTTTTTCCACTATACATCACTATGTTGTCAATAATCTAGTAAGGTGTGAAAAATTTTGAAGAATCCACATGCAGAAAGGAATATTAACCTCTTAAATGCCAGAGTTCCCAACTTCAGGGACTCTGGGCCAGGGTCTTTGAGGGCTGCAAGACAAGAAAAAGCTCCACAACGAAAAGCATGAAACACGGCACTAACCACATAAAATTATAGTCATATTGTGCATCAATTTAGACAGAGGAAACTCTGCTACAAGCACACATGAGTCATAGTTACACACTCCAAACACAACTCCAGCACCATCATCAAATATCAAAATTCTTAAAAAGAGGCTAGTGTGTATGAGGTTAACATTATAAATCCATTGGCATATAATCACCTGAAAAAACTATTCTTTTTATTACCTTAGAATGATAATGAGGCTTTTATCTCTGCATCGGTCAACTTCTTATACCCCTTTCAGACCAACAACCCAGGTCAGACCCAGGTTAAATGACCTGGATCTGACCCTGCTTTTGTCAATTTATACCAGGCCATGGCAATTCAGACAGGACCCAGGTGCATACTGATGAACTTTGGGTTTTAAAAATGGGTAGGTGGACCACATGTCATCTTCAGGGACAGACAGCAACATGTTACATTAGGCGATGGCATTTCTTCAGCGGAGCTGGAGGAGAGCTGCACAGGGTTGGTGAGCGCTGCGTGTCCAAAAATCCTGACATGGCTCATAGTATGTTTGTTCCACAGACCCAACATTGCTGCTGTTTTTGTTGTGATTGTGGATCTTCATGTACCGTTTCCTCAGTGTCTTCCTCAGTGCCAGTTTATTGGTAATCTGTTTTGGGACCGGCAGATGCCTCTCTGGATCATCAGCTTCACTGTCTTGACATACTGTACATGTTGTCCCTCACCATTCTGGTCATCTGCTTGATGATTTCCTCCTCTCTGCTTACAGTGAGGAGCTCCCTGTTCTTACAATTTTGCCACGTCCACACTTTTTGGTTGAAGTTTGTTTACAAGCTACAGTTACATCGCCGTAGTGCATCCTCATTCCTTACTAATACAGTAAATTTGTCAAATCAAGCCAGATTCTGGACATCTGTGAGATACATCGTGATATTAGACTGTCAGATTATTGAACCCTAACATCTCACACCTTCTTAGGATATAGTATATTCCCTCTGTTCTCCTGTCTTTCCTTTATAGAAACCTGTGGTTAGGAGCACACACAGCTCACACTCCTTCACACACACTCACACACACAAACCTCTGGTTTCTCCCACATCTCTACCAAAGTGTGAGTCCCTTTATGGTGGGCCTGCCTGGCACCCAGCTGTTAGGCCTTTTTAATTAGAGCCCTGCTGTTAAGCACAGGCTTCCTCCAGTGGTCTCATCCACACCCCACTACTTCCTCACACCGACACTCCCTTTCCCTGTCCTTATGACCCATTTCACAAACAATATCCACGCACATCCCGACTGGAAGTACTGTCATTTTAACTGAAATGTAATTAAATCATACTGTCAGAATCCAAATACTCAAGGGACAACAAAGGAGCAGAATTTCCACTAGCTCATGATTTTATTGTAAAAGTCTGTGGTTGCTATTAAAATAAGCGTCGAGTACATTCATGTTTGACCAGAAAGCAGATGGTTGTTTGCCTGTTTGAATTTCTCCACACGTCTAAATAAGAAATGTGGGCTTCTGCACAAAGTATTCCTGGAACTTGTGCTGTCCCATTGCAGTCATAACCTGCATTCCTCCATTTCCCCTTCCTGAGCAAGCCAGCCTCCTTGGAAAAAAAAAACTCACATTCATTGATTCTCCACTGCATCTGGCTGCTGTGATCAAAGAGCTATTGTATTGGGGGCTCCTCTGTAAGCAGCTTACGTAAGTAACTTCCACAATCACGGATAAGTTGATTAGGAAACAATGGCAGGTGGGTTGATATTATTTTAAATCGGCTCTGGAATTTTGAACTAAATTTCCAGAATCCATTGCAGTGTGTGTGTCACCCGATTTGTTGCAACCGTCACAGCACGAGACAAGATTATGACTTCAAACCGACACACAACACATGCTAAACTCAGTTGGAAATCTTACAACATGGAGGGAGACAATACAGCTCTGTTACAGTTTCAGAGGAAGAATGAAGTCGGATAATATCAACCTAGTTTTCCACAAGTGACCTTATAGTGTGTATTTGTTGAAAACACCCAACCCTGCCTGCATCTGTGACTGCTTGTCTTCATCTTGATGTGGGAAGACAGGTTGTTTGGGACCATGGGGAATGAGGGATGGAGAACGAGCAAGCAGTGTGGTGCTGGTGGAGGAGGAGGGCGGCTGCAGCTGTTGTGTGTAGTTCAGTGTCATTCTACTTTACTTTGGAAGGAATCACAATAGATCCTAATTAAGGCAGAAAATGGGAAGGACAGATAGAGTAGGAGCAGTGTGTTTGGAGTGTTTGGTAAGTTAACAATAGCACCATTGTTAGTTTGGCAAGTTCATCCCATCACCCCTCATTTCCTCAGGCCCACCGTTTAGACAGACCAGCTAATTTGTGCCATGTGAACTTGACTTTCCTGTTATCAAACATAACTGTATTTAGCTCGCAGCTGAAAGTCATGAGTAGTAGCAAGTGGTATGTAGAAAGTTGATGGCATCATCAACCTTTGCTAGTTCACAATGGGGTCTTTAGTGTCAGCAAGTTAGCAGTAGCGTTAGCAGCGGTGTTAGCAGTAGCATTAGCAATGTTCTCAGTCATTCTTCCACAGCTCCACCTCTTTGTCCAAATATGGTGACACCCGCCTCCAAGGTCCTATTAGAAACTTTTTGGATAAATTTGAACTTACTCGACATGTGTCCCAGTTGTATTCAAGTTCCTATTTAGACATTTTAACAGGAATGCCCCCCGAAAAAGAAAACACCAATCCTGACTTAACAAGTCAACATGTCTGCAACTTGCATCAGTTGAGTGAACACTGCTAATTAATGGCAGGTCTGTTGTACTTGTTTTGATATACACATAGTATTGTTCATTTTTTAATTTCTTCTTTTAAGTTACTGCACCCATTTTATTTGCAAATACCACACAGTGTTTGTAGTGACAATTTCAGTCCATGTAGTTTAATTTGCTCCCACCTACATGTTTGTCCATTTACAAGAAGTCACATCTTAGCTTGCTGTTTTGGCTCATGCATATCTTCAATACCATCTTCATAAAAAGAGTCACATATTCACATGACTCAGGTTCCTTTAAGTATTTATTTTCACATTTTGATCCCCTTCAAACTCATATAGCATTAATAGCATAGTCAAAAATGGTCTGAAATGATGCCAAGACACTCTCTAAACTGGGAAAGCGCACTGACCCATAGAATTTTGGTCCCACCCACAAGTACATACACATGAGTGAGTAGTAATGAAGAAACATGAATGAATGAATAATGGAATCAATGGAAAGTGTCTTTGGATGTCTGGAAAAGAACTACATAAATCTGATCCATTATTATTATTTGTTTTGAAATTGTCTATACTCCAAAAGAGCAAGTTTTTCTGCAAGTGTCCATATTTTTTTGACTTTTCAACTGGAGCATGATTAATTCAGACTTTACATCATTCCCAGTCAAAAATAGCCCATCAGCAGTCAGACAGGCACTCGTTGAATGCTTGTAAAAAAAAGTGGCCGGGACATTAGTGGCTGGTCGTTGGGCCCAACCATTCGCAATCATTGTTAGAGGGCATAGAAACAAGTTAAGACACTTTATTTTCCCCTTAGGGAAATTCTTTGTCAATGTATGAACATGTCTGTTGGCATGACCATACACTCATAAATACACAAGTACAAGGACAGTGACAGACGTGACCCATCCGTTCCAAACAGCTATAGGCCAATTTCAAAATTATCATTTATTGCCAAGGATCTGGGAAATGTGGTTGCTCAACAGCTTATAGCTGTTCTAGATGATCGTAGTATTCTTAATAATTTTCAGTCTGGTTTCCGTAGAACCCTTTCCACTGAAACAGCTCTTTTCCGAGTCTCAAATGACATCTTAATGCACAGTGATGCAGGAGAATGTTCTGTTTTGGTGATGTTGGATCTGACCTCTGCATTTGACACTGTTGATCATTTAACACTACTTGATAGGTTGAGGCACTGGGTGGGTAGATCTGGGTCAGCACTAGACTGGTTTTCTTCATATCTGTCTCAAAGATCTTTCTCTGTGGCCACTTCTCACTTCAGGTAATATTGCACTTCCTTTTCTTGTGGTGTTCCTCATGGCTCTGTTTTAGGTCCACTGTTGTTTTTGTTATACCTGCTTCCTTTCCAGTGCACTATGAGCACTTTTAAGGATGTTTCTTATCACTGCTATGCAGATGATTTTTAGCTTTTAAGCCCCAAGATGTCTCCAAGCTACAGATGCTGCTTAACTCCATTAAAAGTTGGTTGGCAGTTGCCTCCAACTTAATAATGAGAAAACAGAAGTTCTTGTATGTGCTCCTAGCAGATCTGTCCCCAAGGTAATTCAGAATCTTTGTTCCCTGGCTTATTTTGCTAAGTCCACCATCAGGAACCTGGGTGTGACTTTTGACTCTGCCTCCACACTAAATGCTCATGTTAAATCTCATGCGCATTCTTTTTTTTTATCTTCTAAGAAATATTGCTAAATTGAGTAGTATTGTGTCATGGGCTGAATTAGAGATGATTATATATGCCTTTATATCTTCGTGTCTGGATTATTGTAACTCTCTGTTCACCTGTCTCAGTAAAACCTCCATGGATCGTCTGCAGCTTGTCCAGAATGCTGCTGCAGGGCTTCTGACAAGGTCTTGTAAACATGCTCATGTCTTTTAATTTCATTACATTGGCTCCCCATCCATTTCAGGGTCTAGTTTAAGATCCTGGTTCTGACTTTCAGAACCCTGCATGAGACAAACACTGTCCTATATTTATGAGCTTTTAAACTTGTATGTCAGACCCTGAGGTCGTCTGATCAGGGTCTGCTGGTTGTGCCGCAGACAAGGCTGAAAACTAAAGGTGACAGAGCATTTGAAGCTGTTGCACCCAAACTCTGGAAATCCCTCCCCTTGAAGTTGAGATCTGTGGACTTGGTGAACTCTTTTAAAAAGTAGCAAAAAATACATCTTTTTAAAACTGCATTCAGATGACTTCGTCTTTTATGATTTTGTTGTGATTTTATGTTTCTTATTGTGTTTTACTGTTGTTTTTATATTAGCACTTGGTTATAAAGCACTTTGTCATTTTTATCTTGAAAGGTGCGATATAAAAAAAACTTTACTTATTTACTTACTTGACATCAACAACACCAATTGCAACACATGGCATCAGTGCATAGTGGCCAGTAATGTACAAAGCCATTAAAATATAGAGGAATTTAAACAATAAAGACATAGTCCTACTAAAATAAAATCACTTATAAGTAAAAGTAAATGCAAAACAAAAAAATCACTTGTTCAAGTTCTTTGCCTTTGTTCTAAATTATGGATGGATGGATGAATGGATGGATGAATGGATGGATGGATGGACATTTCTTTCATCTCTTCTCTGTGTTCTAACTAAGTCTACCATTCTCTTCACCTCTCTCATCTATGTGTTACACAGCCGTCCAATCCCAGGGATTTAGCATGAAAGGCAGAAACAAAAGCACCTTTCCTGTGCCACCATCCTTTTCTTCCTCATCCTGCTGTGTAGCAAAATGTCGCTGCACAGAGAATCCTCCCGTCTGTGCTTGTATCGACCCTAACCTCCTTCTCGGAGGAACAGGCAACCAGCCTCCTGCTAGGGCCCTTCCTTCTTTTCACAGGGTGGGAGTTTTTTATTATGATTGTTTTTAAAGATTTTTTTTCTCTCTCTCTCGCTCTCTCTCTACCCACCGTTGCGGATATTGCCAAAAGCAATAAAAAGACAAAGAGGGTAGAGAAGAAGAAGGAGAAACAGAAGTTATTTTGCTGAAGGACACTTGCAGGAACAGCTTTTAACACTGCCCCACCCCCATCCCCTCATTCCTCTGCCTGCTTTAAACACACTTCTCCCTCTTTAAATATTGAGAATCCCTGCAAATTCCTTCAGCCTCTCCCTCTGATGGTACTGGCCTCCCAGCAGCTTAACAAACAATAATGCCGTGTGAAGAGCCCAAATGCTCCGGCAACAATTCCCCCCTTGCCGGACCTCCTCGCTCACCCTTCAGGCCCCAGTACACATGGTTTGGGCTTTGCTGGTTCCCAAACTGCACCTCCTCCCTGGCTCCTGTGTTCTCTGTCTGAAGGCCAATTTCTCCCTCTGGGCTGGCTTTGGCTGCTTATTTCCACGCTAACAGGAGGGTGGCTCTCCACAGACCTGTCTTTTTAACCTACGCCAGCATGCACGCAAACACATACACATGTAGCTGAAACAGAAATAGATTGACTTGTGTCAGTTTATTCTTTACTTTTCATCACTCTACCGCCCAGCTTCCACACATCACAGCCCACTGGTGTCCTCATTCTTCATTGATTGCTTTGGCTTCCACTCTTTTTTTCTTTCATGCTTAGATGCTTTATTTCAGATGCTATTTAAGATTGTGCTAACTAGTAGGGAGCAGATGCCTGTGTTGTGGTTTCTTCAGAAACAAGACATGGCCTGAGTTTAGATACTGAATTTTTACAAGGGCATTTCTTTAGCACTGCATTTCTTAGGGTATGTAGTTAGTATTGTTGCATCTCTAAAAGGAAAGCAGTAAATAGTTGCTAAATAAAGCCAGAGGCATTAAATTTGTGCCGTGTAGGCTAACCAGTGGTCAAAGTGTGGCTGCAGAATTCTTCTCCTATGCATTCATGTAAAACAGGAGAGTGAATCTGAAGCAGAAAGGAGGGCAGCAGACTGAGATCATAGATGTGTTACTGCTTAACAGCCCACTTTATGGGACTGGCTGTCTTTGTGTTTTAATGAGGAGTGGAAAGGTGAGAAAAAAGAGGGACGGTTGAGTCTTTCAGAGAAAATGAGAGATTAGAAAAGACCGAAAGATAAAGGATGGACAGAAAATAGTGGACAAGACGTTTCATGTCCCCATCTCTCCAGGTCCAAATAGGAGCAAAGGAGAAAGCTGAAGGGTCCATCTTAAGTAGCTGCTGTTTTTTTTTTACTACTTAGATTACATTTCAGGATTCTCTTTGAGCAATGCTGTCCACTGAGAAAACCGCAAACCATGACCATATTAGTTAGGGGAAAAATACCCTTTTTTAAATTGAGAAATATCATTCATATTATTGTTGATGATCAACAAATACTTTTCTCTGGCCACTGACTGAGTGACACGTATTCCTTTTGTGAAATAATGCCCCATGGGGCACACTGGAAGAGATGTTGCCGTCATTCATATCTGTCATTTTGTATGCATTTTTGTTATTCCTCAAGATTTTAAGCAAAACATACCTCAGCATTTAACAAAGGTGGTAAAGTACAAACGTTTTTTACTCAAATACAAGTCTTCTTCTCCTTTCGGCTGCTTCCGTCAGGCGTCGCCACAGCGAAATACCAATGATTCGCATCTTTGATCTGCCGTAGGTTTTTTACGTCGGATGCCCTTCCTGACACAACCCTCACAACAAGGCACAAATACCTTTGATCCTCTCAACATATACTAAATATGTATACTTGTATCAAAATATGTATCTAAATATGTATCAAAAGATCAAAGGCAACAACAGTGAACAAAGTGAACAAGATGATCAAGTAACTTAATAATGAACAAAATATGCAACAAAAAATACAAGTAAAGATTAAAAAAAATACTCATGTAAAAGTGCAAAGGTACTGTCAAGGAAATGTGATCAAAGTGTAAAGGTAAAAGTAGCTCTATGAATGACATGGCTGCTTTTTTATGTATTTTTATTTTGTTTTTATTTAACTAGTTAAGTCCATTGAAAACTAGTTCTCATTTACGATAACGAGGCAACACACACCATACGTACATTGATACCTAAAGGGCAATTAATTAATTTTACACCATTTTACATCAACATTACACAACTTTATATAAGAAATGTAAAACATAGCAAAGCAAACAGTACATTATGTTAATATCCTATGAAATGTTGATTTTTCTGAATTAATGTTCCATGTGGCACACGTCTTAGGTAGGATTTCACCTCTGTTGTGAAACATTTTTTGGTTTAAAAACATCAGTGTGAATATCTGTGGGTTGCACAAACATACAGTGGTAACTGGACCTCATCTCCTGTCCTCTCCTCTCCCTTTGTCATAGTATTTATGAAGCTTATATAACAAATGCCTTGAGTAAAAAAAAAAGGTGTTTGTCTTTGTTTTATTTTATTGCCTCAAGAAATAAATCCACAATTTCTCTCCAGGATATTTCAGAGTGAAAAGCACACAGTAGCACAGGTTTGTGCAGATGTGTTTGTGTGCACATTCCTCATCCCTCTCTATATTTACCTCCCTCTGAAAAGTGTTTTGGGCCCCCAGTGCTGTGGTATGAGATTGGCAGTTTGCTGTGCGTTGATAAAGTCATGGGTTGTGTGTGTGTGTGGTTGGGGGGGAGGGGTGTGTGTGTGTGTGTGTGTTTAAGTGTGCCTGCTGGTGAACGAAAGGAAGAAGTGGAGGTTGGACACCTCAGGAATGTTTTTCCGATAACAAGTTCCCCCAGCGCTTTCAGGCTCTGTTGTACAATTTTGTATGTTTTACTGCACTGTATGTGTATGTCCCAGGGGACGAGAGGACTGCAGCTTTCCTGCTGTATTGTGATTGGCCACAAGTACATAATGTTCAGAGTTTGTCATCCATCCCACATACACACAAACATAACTAACTAGCTCCTGCTCATTTTTTTGTCTTAAATGTAGACACTAATATCTAAACATCAATACATAGTCGTACCTTTGAAGCTGACTCCTGGTCACTGTTCACACCCTGTGCGTCTATGCAGAAAAAACTGTCACTAACTCATATGTCCTTTAAGCCACTTTCTTCTCTGCAGGCTGCCTCATTAAGCTTTCAGCTGAACAGTTAAAACTCTTCTACCGGTGAGTCCCAACTGGCCAAAGCACAAGAGGTAGTAAATTAAATTCAGCCTGTCTGTTAGGTTTGAAGTCATTTGGAAGGATGGCATTTGCCGACGCGGTGCGGCATGGCCACAGGTGCTGCTTTGTGAGCCCTGACACCCTTTGTGATGACCCAGACTGAGCTGAAATTCAGTTTGTTTTCGTCTCATTCTGTCTGTGTGTGTGTTTCTCTCTTTGTCTTTACCACTAGTCAACTCTGGGGATGGCATTGACTACAGCCAGCAGAAGAGGGAGAACATCGGAGACCTCATCCAGGAGACGCTGGAGGTGTTTGAACGCTACGGAGGAGAGACTGCCTTCATAAACATCAAATACATTGTGCCCACTTATCACTCCTGCATCAATGCATAGACACGCTTGACGGAAAACAGACTCTGGACTCAAACTCCCCCAACAAGCTTTCTCGTAATCTGTCTCCTTATCACAACCCACTCCTAATCTCACCTTCACTCCAATTCCTGATTGCACCTCTCAGAGACCTTAACCGACACCTTCTATCTTTTTCTTTAACTTCTATTCATTTTACCTTTGTGTACAGACTATTAAGTAAAAAGTGGATCTATGGACAACAGGCATGGCAAAACTAAATGAGCCTCATATAATGTGGAAACTACTAAACCAACCTGACTTAAAATAATAAATTAGATTCAATATTGCAAACTCATTGTAATATGCAAAACAGTTTTCAGTGTCATCAACAGTCCAGCCTCTTTCATGCATGTTCTATTTCTTATGCTGCTTTGATATCGTTGAATAATAAAGTAAAACCATGCTGCCTTTCACGTTAAATTGAAATAATCAAAGTTAGTACTAATTTCAAAGTGAGAAACTATGGCTGTGTCTTTGTCTTTCTTTCTTTTATGACATTTTTGTCTTGTCATATTTGTTGTGTGTCATTTGCACTGATGCACCATGTAGAGTATCTGTGTTATTGTCTCATCTGTGTCGGCTGAATCGGTCTTGATGTTAGGAGGGAACACATTCAAGCGAAATAATCAATACTGAGCATGTTTTAAAAATGTTACTAGGAAGCACAGATGTTGGTGTTAACATGTAAAAAGCACTTCTAAACTTCATTAAGCAAATGTTAGACGGTTAATGAGATTCATCAATTATTTTTTAAAAGCTAAAACAATATTTGCAACAGAAATGAGCTACATTACCAATAAAAAGTTTGGATACAGATCTCAAAAACTCTGCCTCACAACCAAAAGATTCCAGTGACGTCATCGCCCTGAATGGCAGCCAGAAGTACGCACTCCTCCAAAAAATAATTATCTTGCCTCATTAAACAGTCACATTTATAAACTGTATATAATACCTGTATGAGTAAAAGGCTAAGAATGGGAAAGAGGAATATGGTCAACAAAAGCACTGTTGAAGAAGAGATACAGGAAGACAACTCAAACAAAAGTTCTGGAGGAGAAACAGGACTTACCGGTAGTATACGAAAAGATATGAAACAGCAACTGAATGATAGAGAGTCCAGAGACGTGAATTTACACCACGTCCAAAACGTGGAACAGGTCCTAAGTAAGATGATAAAGGTGATAACTGAACAAGAAAATAACCTAGTTGATCAGGAAGAAAGAACCTGACAGGAGAGCTGAGGGGTCGTCTGTGGTGGATTTCATGGAAAACATATTGGATACACTGGAGACCCCCCCCCCCCCAGCCATGGAGCTCAACATTG
>JAQQAE010002701.1:0-21707 GCA_029823295.1 Pseudamia nigra | reverse complement strand
AGCTGGGATAGGCTCCAGCACCCCCCCCGACCCTCACGAGGATTAAGGGGTAGAAAATGGATGGATGGATGGATTATAAAAACTAGTGTAGTCACATGACGTATTCCATTACAAACGCTAATACCTATAACAGTAGTAAACAGAAATGTGTGAAACTTCATTTTTCACATTGCTTGACGAATAAACTCATATTTTTCCTTCAAAATCAAAACGTGTGTGAAATGCTGAAAATGCGGTGTGGCCCCTCATGAAGCGGGACACCTGGTCACCCTACATGCACCTTGTTATGAGTGCTGTTACAGTGCAAGAGGAGACAACAGTGAATGGGACACAGAGGGAGGGAGGGGGGCGAGGGGGCGCTGCAGGCTGTCTCCAGCAGGGGGCAGCATACAGGGCAGTGTGTCCTAGACATGGTGAACACAGGAGAATGCCATCTCACAGCCAATAGCGAATACAGTACCTGCCTTTGTGTTTTTTGAAGGAATAAGAGGGACGGAGGCAAGAGCTGTGGAGGAAGGGAGAGGGGGGGTTCACAGGACATCACACAGGGGTTTGAGCCTCTGCAGCCTGACGCTCTATTTGCACTCACGTCAAAGAACACACACATTCTCACACAACAACATAGGTTTCATTTGGACACTGGAAGGGGGGGGGGGGTCATTTTTAATCAGGTATTCCTGATCGATATGTCGAACACTTCATTTACTGTGTTCATTTTCTGCGTTTGTTTAAGAGGTGAACAAACAAAGAATGAAACGAACAAGAAAATGAACCAATATAAGAAGAAATTAAGTAACATAATGAACATGAATGAACAACATAAACAGCAAAATTAAGAGAAATGTGCAAAATTGACAAAAAAAGTAGTGGAAAATCTGACTAAAAATTGATATACTGATATAAAAAAATATATACTGACATAATTTTCCATTCCTTACATCTAAAAGATAATAAAATGTACAACAATGAACCTTTTATGTTCATTTTGATTCACAACAGTAAAACAGAATGCACAAAACAAGCAATACATCCTCAAAATGACCAAAAACAATCAAAAAAATGAACAAAGTATGCAACAAAATGAATAAACAAATAAAGCAATAACTTAAAATGAACAAAAGAAGCTTTAAACTAAGAAAATAAGCAAGAAAATCCACAAAGGAAACAAAAAGCAATTCAACAAAATAAAAAATAAACAAAAAAATGAACATTAAAAAAACAAAAGAATCAACAAAATTATCAGGTACAGTATAAAATTATCAGGTACAATATAAAATGATCAAACTAATGTGCAAAATAAGAGAGAAAGTGAACAAAAAATACATGAATGAACCAATATTGAACAAACACATTTACATAAAGCAAGATTGAATTAGAATGAACAAACTTAGTTCAAGTAAATCAACAAAATGAAAAACAGTGAAGGAAATAAGCAACAAAATGAACAAAACAATAGATTAGACAAATAAAAGTTTGTAGAGACCCAAAAGTTAATTATCATCTAAATTGGCAAACAGTTGGTGAAAATGTACATTTTACCAATATTGAAGCCAACTCTACTCCCTGAAATCTATGCCAGTGTCCTCACACACAGAACGCCGCCATGACACACAAACTATCTGAACAGTAGGCTAAGGTTTAACAGCTCAGTAGGAGCAGTAACAACTCCTTTGTCACAGAGTCCAGTTTAGAGCTGAGTCATCAGGGGACATGAACAAGTGCTTTGAGTCAGGACACAGTGGTCTACAACGGAGTCAGTGGTTCCCAGATTCCTACCCGCTCCCTGTGTCTGTCCTCTGTCCGGGTGGTGTTTTTACAGCCGGGATGCCACACGGTCGATCCTGAGGACGCAGCAAAGAGAGACCGTCAAATTCCAGAATGGAGTCATGCAGGATAATATGTTCAAGGGGCTGAATAACGCACCACTACATTTATTTGTAAAATCATAGGTGTAGTTTGTGTTGTATGCGTATTGTTCCTTATGACATTTTCGTGAACATGCTAACTTAGTCAGTTACAAACAAATAAAGACGCAACGGGGTTTATACGTTACACATACTGGTCTATTGTGTGTGTTAGTCTCTGCTGCTGTAGCGGTGGTGGGTCAGAACCTGTTCCTGAGGTGTAAGAGGTGGATGTTTGGCTCCTGGTTTCTGGCTGTTGCACGTGGTCGACCAGGTCATGGCCAGATAACGCTGGTGTAAGCTCACTACTGTGGCGTGATGGACATTTACTGCTCTGGCTACTTGTCTGGTGGTCCACCCTGCCTCCTATTGCACAATTCCGGTCAGGTTGCCCCAGTCGTGTCATTCGTACAGATGTCATTTTCTCCAAAGCTGTGGTGCCTTTTTCTATGTTTGGGTGTGTTTGACAGAGGAGTAGTTATTTGGGATTGGTTGCACAAAGGCATTGTGAGTTCTTCACTAAAAGTAGAGACACAGGACTACTCACAATAATCAGTCAGGTATGACCAAATTATCATAAAGTAAACCATATATGTATCTATACAATTAGTTTTATTAATTGAGAAAAGCTTAAAGTGGTGTGTTATTAAATCCCTTGAGTATATTATAAAAACCCTGATCAAATCAAACAAAATATATGATTTGTGTTAATAATGTATCAATACTAGTCCTATAACAGATGTAAGCCACTAAATATGTAAACAGAAACAGAATGTATTGATTTGCAAAACAGTAAAAACCCCATGTTTAATTAATAATCACACAAAGACAGGTATTCAAATGTTGAAGTGAAGACATTTTATTGATTTGTGATCCAGCAACATGTTTAAAAAAAGTTCAGCCAAGTTCATGTTTACCTCTGTTGCATCACCTCTTTTTTAACAACATTCTACAAGTGTTTCAAAACTGAGGAGGCCAGTTGTGGTAGAATGTAGAATGTTTTGCTAGTCCAGCAGCATGGTGTAGGATTTCAGGTACTTAACATGCGAATCATTGGTATTTCGCCGTGGCGACCCCTGAGGGGAGCAGCCGAAAGGAGAAGAAGAACAACAACAGTCCAGAGTCTCCTTTGTTGTATTGTATTAATGGTGGGTTCCAGCTGTACTTGGAAGTCAGAATTTCCAAGTTTCTAGTTGGAAATTTCAACTAAAATACCCCATAAGTCATAATTCCAACTTGGAAAGTCGGTGCAACCCCACAAACCCTGACCTTACAATTCAGTTTGGCTGCTACTTTCTGGTGTAGTACAATTCATGTTTATCTATTGCATGTTAGTACACTGTTTGTATGTGCAAAATGCCACATGCAGACGTTAGCACGTGGAATGCACATGTTTGGAAGTCGTCTATGCTGCGAATGAGCTTTCCAGCATGTCCATGTTTCTCTGACTTTGCAGCTGGAACGTGATCAGCTCAGAGTTTACATCACTCCCAGTTCCAAGCTCCGAGGTAAATGGAACGCACCATAAGTGACAAGTCAGGACTTCATCAGGCCACTTTAGCACCTGGACTCTTCTATTACAGAGTCTTACAGTTGGAATGTATGCAGAATATGATACTATGTATTTCATGTTATAGTCCTCTGTCTTTATATATGGTATTATAAACAACAAATATGACAACATCTGTCATGATATCCATACTGTACATCGTGACTCTATGACATTTCCATATTCACAAGTTGCATGAGTTATAACAGTAAAATGAGTACTGTAAAATAAGGGGTTTTAGCCGATACTTTTTTCCTGTGGTTTGGACCCTGCGGCTTAAAAGCTGCTACAGTCAATCTATGACTTTTTCCTGGTTAACGGCATGAAACTCGTTAATCAGCATGCAGGGATTCCCTCCTCGACACGCCGTGGGGCCCACAGTGTGGGCTGCGCATGTGTGTGGCACCCACTTGGGGGGTACCATTGTTGGATACATAGAGGGGGGGGGCTTGACATTAATAAATCCATGGTGACACGGCTGTTATGGGGTTCCCCCCACTGTGTGTCTGGTAGTGGTGCCTTCCGGGTGGGTATTGTGTGCATGTGAAGCCCACAGCATACAAGGAAGTACTGTACACTACGGTGTCTGGTTAAAACTACTGTAGCTACATGCAACTATGTCTTTATTGGAACAAACAACGACAGCGTGTAGAACGGACTTAATACAAAAAGTCGACAAAATCTTTCAGAGAAATGACAAGCAAATGGCCTAAACTTGAAAACGTTCTTGAAGACTGGGTGGAGACACAGAGATCAGACAACCAAGGTGTTTCCACCACGCAGATCCGACTGAAAGCAAAAACAATCACCACCGAAAAGAAGAAAAAAGACTTTACATGTGAACCATCTTGGTCTAAGATTTATGAGACGAAAAGCCCTGTCCATCAGGGCACGGATGACTCTGTGTCAGCAACTCCGTCCCAGCTACGAGGAAAAAGTTACAAACTTTGGCAAATTCACTCATGGAGACCAGACGACATCATAAAAATAGATGAACTACCTTTGACGTTTGACTTGCCTCTCACTAGGACTGTTAACAAGAAAGCTTAATCGTCGGTCACGCTGAAAACCACCAGCCATGAGAGAACGCAGCCATGCCACAGGTACTGTTCGGAAAAATAACTTTTATTTAATTGGACAAAATCATTTTTTTTCTTAAATTTAGGGGTGCAGCTTACATTCAGGTGTGTTTTGTAGCCCGAATTTTACAGTAATTATCTGATTGCTCAATGTAAAGTTCGTGACGCTATAGTTTCAGTCAAAACACAACCAAAACACACAGAGGCACACACGCACACACAGGTCATCACTTAACAATTCTCACCTTGCAGATACATTTCTTCTCCTTCTGTGAACATCTGGTTGCACCTGCTGCATCTCGCACAGCTGGGGTGATAGTGTTTATCTCCCGCCTGGAAAATACAGCACAGAAAACACACTTCACATCACAGGAAAATGAACAAGGAAACACTAAAAAAAACCTGTTCACGTAAGAGTTTTGTTTCATCAGATCCTCTGCACCGGTAGCTGATTAACGGCCTTCAGGAAGTGCTGCTGATGAAACTGTAACTGTGGCTGAATGAAGGTGCCTCATGGAAATTAACTTATTTCACAAATGTTTGCAACAGTAACTCAGTTTCCAAGGATTTTGCTCACTTTCACTGTGTTTATATGGATTTTAATGTTCTATTTTTTTTAAAGATCGAACATCAGACACTGCCAGCAGGGGTGGAACTTAGGCTCTTTATGTTGTAATAAAATACTAAAAAAAACACCCCTTCCTTTTGTTCTCCTTTTCTTTGTAAGGCTTTATATACAGACACAACAACTCAAATAACTCTCATGTCAAAAAAGTTACATTCCGATTCAATTTTTCTGAGCTTATTTTATCATATCAGCATCCATAACACCCCTTACGTTGGAATCTCTCAGGGTGATTTCAACCAGATCATAGTGAAGAAATATTGTCCATTTAACCTCATCTGATGTAAAATAATTCAGCTCACCTTCTGTTTTGGAGAAAATTATGACATTTGAGTCAAACACCTGAATGCTCCTGACATAATGCGATCCAATAACATGACGCGACAGCGACAGCACCTGAGTTTCCATCTACATGACAGTTTGCATGCACACTGCTTCATTATAATGTAAATGTAAATGTAAGTCTACCTCATGTAAAACAGGGCTGTGCACCATTTCAGCTGGTCCATCACAGATATGGGGCTGCATATCTCCAGATAATATTTGCATTTATATTTTACATAACGATTAGAAAAGCAGCTCCTGCCAAATACTGTCCTCGCTACACTGGATCTCACTCTCAGGCATCACAATTGTGTGACCTATATTGGGATTTGAAAACACATAACTTTGGTTCAGCTTTACATCCAAATGTGTAAAATAAATGAAGATCAGAGGACTGTTTTATTGATTTTGTTGCCCATTTTGTTCATTTTTCCTGAACTGGTTTATTATTTTGCAGTTTATTTTGAATATTTGTTATTAATAAATTTGGTCTGAACATTGGAGGGGTGGGGGCAAAACACTTCAAATCAGTCAAAATGAACAAAATAATAAAGATAATGAATAAAAATTAAGAAAATAATAAAGCCAATGTAAACAAATGAACAAAATAATCAAGAAACTGAAGAAAATAAACTAACTAACCAAGAAAATACACAAAAACAAACCAAATAACCAGAAAAATGATAAAATCAACTGCTTTACACTAAGTTAATTTTGTCACTTGTCTAGCGTCACTCATTTATTTTCTTCAGTTTCTTGATTACTTTGTTCATTTTTGCACATTGTCTTGATTATTGCTTAAGCTTTGTTTATTTTTTTGCTCCTTCTGTTGCTTCTTTTTGCTCATTTTGTTCATTTTGGTCACTTAATTATTTTTGTTCAATTTTACTCATTTTCTTGACTATGACTGTTTGTTTATTTTACGTTATTTGGTTTATTTTGATGTGCTGATGTTGATGTACTAATGTGAGCAACAGTGTACTGTATGTTATGTTCATTTTGTTGCTCATTTTGTTCATTTTTTCTTCATTTGGTTTGTTATTTTGCAGTTCACTCTGTTCTTTGTTACAGTATTAATTATAGTTTTCACCTTATTTGTGTTCATTTTATTCATCATTTTGTGGCTGATTTTATTCATTTTGAATTTCTTTGTGTACCTCATTGGTTAGTTACTTCTGTTTCTGATTTTGTTTTGGTTGTTTGTTGCATTTGTTTTATTCCTTGTGGTTTAGTGCTTCGTTTGGTCTTTATTTTTAAGTTTAGTTTTAAGCTGAATTTGTCTTGTTTATTATTTTTTATTATTACATATTTGGTTAACTTAGATAATTATTATGTTCATTTTGTTTAGCTTATTTTGTTAATTTTGGTATTATTTTGTTCACACTGTATAATTTTTCAGCTTTTGTTCATATTTTTCTAATACAGTGGTACCTCGGACAAAGAACTCTTCTGACAACGAGAAATTCGGACACAGAGGAAAAAATTGGCAAAAAATCTAACCGCATAACGAGGAATTATTCAGACAACGACCAAAGATTGACGTGTCTACACCCGGGTCACGTCTGCGTCACTTCCGGGTCTCATCTGCGAACGACCCGGAAGTGACGTTCTCAGCGAATGTAAACATTGTGATCCTTCTGATCGTGTGTCCGGGTCCTGCAGCTGATTGTAAACGCAAACTGAGCCTTTTTTCATTTAAAATACTGCTTCATTTTGTGTTTTTCATCATTGGACCTAAAAAGAATGATAGTGGAGACAAGAAGAAGCGTAATACGATCTCGCTGCGTGTGAAATGCGAGCGGGCTGCCGGAACGGATTAAACTCGTTGTCCGAGGTACCACTGTATGCTGTTGCTTATTTTGTGTTTTTTATTTAATGGTTTTTCTGCCCACATTACATTATACCTCAATGTAAATCTGCATGACAGTTTTGTTATAATATCTCATATTACCCTCTAAAACACAGAGTCTTTAGTCTAGTAGGACCTCTCCCTACAAGCACATAGATTTCATCTAACCATTGGGGGCAAAATAATAAAGTAAAAGTGAGTAAAAAGGAACAAAAATAACCAGGAATATTGATCAAAAATGAACAAAGTAATTAAGAAAATTCGGAAAAATGAACAAAACATTCAGGAAAGTGAACAAACATTCAGAAAATAATCAAGACAATCTGCAGAAATGAAAAAAAAATAACCAAGAAAATTTATAAAAAATTAAAAAACTTTGTTCAACTGTTCAAAAATATATAAAATGACAACAGTACTGCACAAAAATTAACAAAGTAGTAAAAGGCAACAAAATAAGGAGGAAAGTGAATGAAAATCTTCAAAAATGACCAAGAAACTGATAGAATAAATTAGAGAGAGACGACATCGGCCTCAATACAGCAACATTTTTCCAGCGTCCAAACAGGCTCTTCAGAGACGTCAGGGAGGGTTTGTCCATCCTTCATGAACAGTCTACTGTTTATTACCCATGCGTCCCTATTGTAAGCGATCTCAGAGGCAGACAGTATGCAAACTGTATGGTATTTGACTGGGTCTGGGGTCAGTGATTAGTCCAGATCAGACAGACCGGCACGGCTCTGGTCCTGCTGATCCGCCGGCTGCAGCTCATCCCCAGCCTCTCGCTATTGTCATAAAAGGCTTGACTTAGTTCTGGATTAGCGTAAGCCTGGCCGGACGACTTATAGCTCGGACATTTTTGTACTACCAAATGACGCATAAGTCAACATCTGATTGCATCGTGAAGCACGGAGGACAGCACTTGTCGAAGCAGGGAGAGCGAGCGAGATAACATGTACACTACAAAATACAACCAGCGTTTCACAAGAGCTGCTTCCCCAGTGGATGCAGGGGTCCCTAAGTGTAAAAAAAAACCTACGATACATTCGTTTTTACTGTACCATTTATATTCCGTAATTTATTATTACAGTGTTTTACTTGAAACATAGATGCACAGAATAAACAATTTAAAAAAACAAAAAATGACCACATCAAAATGACCCAAAATGACCAAAAAATGTACAAAATAATCAAAGGAATTACATAATTCATAAAGGTTAACAAAAGAGAACAAAATAATTAAGAAAATGAATAATAATCAATCAAAATTCTGATTCTGATTCTAAAAGAAGACTAGAACTGCCAAAAAAAACCCAAGATGAACAATATCATAAACAAAATGCACACAAAAAAACAAAAATGTAAAATAAATTAGTGAACAATGTATAAACACATGGGACAAAATATTCAAGAACATTAAAACAGTCCATAAAAATGAACAAAACTATATAAACCATGAACATAATTAGCGATACAGTTAAATAAAATTGTCAATACTGCTACTACTACTGCTCATAATAATAAAAACAACAATACAAACACAGTGAGAAGAAAACAAAACACAATCAACAATAAATGTACCAAATAATCAAGAACATGACAATTTCACATTTGATCATAAGTGTCTCTTGTAATATTCACATCATTTGTTACAAATGGAGCCTGTTCGTGGGAGTGAGCCTGTGTATTTGTAGTGAACAGACCTAAAAAAAAGTTCTAATCCTTCAGATGAAAACTTTCATGTCTCTGGTTCCATGTTGGAGAGATTACACCAGAGATTATTACCACACCCTTCTGCTCTGTGTAATATCCTCTGACACTCACATCGTCACAACACGTCTTTATGGGGCTCCATATCAATCCGTCCAGTCTATATTCATTATGAGTGGGACATTGGATAATCAAAAAAATAATAATAATAATAAGGAAAAACTGCATTTTTGTGTATGTGTAAGCCTATAGATGCCTGGCATCTATAAGCTACTTTCTCATTTCTCATCTGAACTGAGGAAGTAGAATTGCGTGGTTTAATGTGCTCATTTTCCTTTTTCTGTCTTCATGTGAAAACAATCGAGGCGTCGATTTTCTGTTTTTTTTTTCAAAGCATTTACACTCTGAAACCCATTTATGTCCTACATCATCCTGGACTTTCCTACTATTTTTCTATGAGGGTTTGTATAACGCAGACGTGTAAGGAACCTGCCTTGTGGACAGTTGCTCTTGTCATGTGTTATATTGTCTCTGAGTGTTCAAAATGGGCCGCGATGGCTGAAGATGTAAACATGACACTCTGATTATCCAAATATGTAACCATAGCTCCGAAGAAATCCAACCGGAACAAAATAAAAATAGAATATCCAGGTTGAGGGCAGGGTCTGTGCAGCTGAATCCACCAGTGCACAGTGACAGTCTGAGAGGGGATTATTAAAGGATAAGTCTATGTACTGGTCACAGGTGATGTGAAGAAGAAAAGCTACAGTATATCTTACCTCAAAGCACAAAATGCCTCAGTATTTTGTTAGTTCATGTGTTAAATTCAGATTACACTTCTTTTTATTTTGTTGTGTCTTTTAGGGCAACCAAAGAAACAATCGTATGAAAGTAGAGTTGGTGAAATCATTTACATGCCTTGGCAACAAGCCGAGCTTCGATCAACACACCACAGACTCTCACAAACGTTGCCAACAGACTCGGTGCCATCTATCAACTGAAACATCTCTCTGTCCAACCTCATCTTCTCCATCTGTGATACTGCATTGAGTCCATTTTTTTAATATTGCTCCATCTGTTTTTGCCCTATGCTCACAGCCACCAACAAAAACAAACACCTCGGAGTAAGTCAGTGAAACAGAAAACTCACAATCCCACCCAATCCGACCACATCACCTCGTCCCTAACCCACGAGGACAGGGAACCTTTACAATCTAAAGAGACACTTTTGGACACACAGGGAAAAAAGTGTCTAGAGCTTTACCACAAGGAATATGATGTATTCTTTTAGCTGATACCATGTTGACACCAATTTGTTATTACTATATTCTTTCTTGTTCATTTTGTTGATTATTTTGCTTGATTTTGTTCATTTTTCCTGGAAATTGAGTCAAGTATTGGCAATTTTTTTTTGGTCTTTTTTTGTTTATACTTGTTATCCTGGAAATTTGGTCAATTTTTTTTGGCAATTTTTTGTGTATACTTGTTATCTTGAATATTTTCCTGATTATTTTTATTCAGCCAATTTATTCTTGTGATTTTTTTTATACTTTCACTCAGGTTTGTCTTCATCTTATAAGATTTAAGAGTTCAGCTTATTTTGTCCATTTCACGTATTAATCATGTCCATTTTATTGATCATTTTATTCATTATGATTATTTGCATCAGTTTTTTCTTAGTTTTTGGTCATTATCTGGTTCATTTTTTCTTCTTTTTGTTGCTTATTTTTTTTATTTTGATTGATTATAAGATGTTACTTCCATCTGTGGTCAAAGCCAAAGGAGCCGCTGGGGAGGGGCTAAAGAGCCCTGGAGCCACAGGTTGCAGACCCCTGCATTAGCCATTAATAATAACACAGGAGTCAGACCACCCACTCCATTAGTGCCTTCCCCATCTTCCCTCTGGCCAAATCACTCTGTACAAGAAAGCCTGTTTTAGCAGTGGTTTTGTGGCCGTACAGGCTCTGAGAGTAAAACAGCAGACTGATCTGTGGTGTCGTAATCAGAGGTGGGTAGTCCTCCAAGTGCTTCTACTCCTTTATATGTACTTGAGTAATTGTGAATTTCCCTCTGGGATCAACGAAGTATCTATCTATCTAAATTTGTAGAATACTTTCACTCCGTTACATTTGATATGAATGAAATGTACTTCTGCTCAGTTATGTTTGGCCACAGTGCAGTGAATATGGCACCAAATGTGTTTTTAGCCAAAGGACGGGGAAGAACAGTCATATTATACGCTGCTACTTTGTCAATCCAAAACAGCAGAAATGAACAAAATAAGCCTCACAGTCAGCAAAAAAATCAAATTATCTAACAAAACAAGCAAATAAGAACAATAATGAACAAAATAGCTCACAAGATGATTAAAAAATGGAGAAAACAAGCAAGAAAATCAGCAACATAAGCAACAAATATTGTTGCGCACCATTTATTTTATTTGCTCTGTCACTTTATTCATCACAATTTATGGTTTCATTACCTATATGCTTAAAAATCTGTTCTAATCTGTTATTAAGTTACTCACTACTTGAGTAATTTCAGGTTCAGCATTTTTCACTCTTACTCAAATACTTATTTTTATGAGTACTTCTACTTCTAGATGAGTCACATAAACAGTACTTTTACGTGAGTACTGTTTCTGTGTGCTCACTGGTAACAAAAAAACGACACATATTGGCCATGTTTACACTTTATTAATTTCACACTCTGTGGCGCTTTTGCAAACTGTTTTTTTGAGTAGTTTACTAGTTTCCACACATGCAGGAGGAGCATGATTAGCCTTCACCAGAGAGCGTGCGTCTTACCTCGAGCACCTTCCCTGTGATGAACTGATGACACGCCTCACACTGAACTCCAAAGTGGATCTGGTAATCTTTCTCACAGTAGGGGGCGCCATCCCTGACAAAAGAGACCACAGTGACAATTTATGACAAGGTGTACAACCTTGACAAAGGCTGGGATTTAACCCGGTGGGGGGGATTCGGTGAGATTTACTCACTTGCTGATGTACTCCCCGGTCAGCACTTTGCTGCAGGCTTTACACTTGAAGCAGCCCAGGTGCCACTGTCGGTCCAGAGCCAGCAGAGCCTGACCGTTCTTAATGTCTCGACCACAACCTGCACAGTCTACGGAGACAAAACACAGATGGAGCAATTAAGATACAATGATCAGCCTCTATTAATAATGATTTGTTGTGTCTTTCTCATGATTCTTGTCCTGTTGTGTCTTTTATAACATGCTTGCGCGGTTGTGTCTATAACTTCATCTTGCCGCACCTTTTGCCAGAAAAATTTCCTTTGCTCAATTTTTGCCTATTTTTTCAACTGTTTTGCTTATTTTACTCAGCAATGAAGACAGCAATCAAATCACTTTAGAAAAACGAACAAAGATATTGAACGAAATCAGCAAAGTAATGAAGAAGGTTATAAAGTAGGTAAAATGAACTAAATATGCCACAAAAGCTGAGTTAAAAAACAAAACCAATCAAATTGAGCAACAAAGGAACAAAATAACCAACAAAATGAGCACAAAATGAACAAATTGAGTAACAACATAATCAGCAAACTTAACAAAACTGAGCAAAATACTCAAATAAATTAAAAGTTAACATAATAAGTACACACGAACAAAATAAGTAACAAAATGAGAAAAAATGGTCAAAATAGTTGTTCCAATGCAATGTTACGCTGTCATAAATCCCACATTATTGCTTGAGTAGGTTGTTATGAGGTACTCCTTCACTTTTACTCAAGTACTTCTATTTGTATTTTTATCATTTGTATTTTTATCATTCTAATTATAAATTAATATTACTTGTACCTGGGCACTGTGATACTGTTGAATGCAGCATGGGTAGAAGCCCGAGACTGATTTCCCTAAAGTGTGGGACAAAATAAGCCACAACCTTTACAATCTGAAGAGCCATTTTTAGACAGAAAGTAAAAATACATATATGTCAAAAGCAACAAAAAAGTATTTGAACCAGTTTTGAACCACATGTCATATGATCCACATTTTAGCTGCAATGTGTAAATTTTTTTGTTACTTTGTACATTACTAATGATTTTATCGGTTTTTCGTCATTTTTGTTCATTCTGCCAGATGGTTAATTTTTTTGTTCACCTTTCATCATTTCATTTATCATTTTACTCATTGTGTTTTTTTTTTTCTGATGATTTTAGATCATCATTGTTAATTTTGTGGGATATTGTGTTCATTGGTTTGCTTATTTTTGTTCATTTTCTTCGTTTTGGTCATTTACTTTATTATTTTGTTCATTTTGTGGGTTTTTTTCTTCTTGTTGTTGATTTAATGCTGGTTTTCTTCATTTGAATTTGTTATTATACAGTATGTCACTGGGGCCACTGGGGAGGGGCTCAAGAGCCACACGTGGCCCTGAAGCTGCAAGTCGGAGACCCCGGTAAAAATGTACACTAGCAAATGTAGACTGAAGGGCGAACAAAGCAACATGAACTTAAGTGTAGGAAAACTACAAGTAGACTGAATTAACACAAAACGAGAGAACTAAAGAGTAGCTCTTCCAGTTCTGCCCCTCAACACTAGATGGTGACAGAGTGTAACTGGGAATCCTCTGACAGCTGCCTTTTAGAATCACCCTCATCTCCTTTACAACGGCTCTAAAAGCTCCATCCCAATCCAAGGAAGATCCTGAGGCTGGGGAAGTGTCTGAGGCTGGTTTCCAAAGGAACAATCTTGTCTTGTCACCATCTTCCTCTTTTAACGAAGAGAGGAGAGCGAAGCGAACACCAATCCACTGCAACCACAGGGGACGGTAACTACGTAAGGCATAACGAGGTTGTGATGATGACGTGAGGAGAATCAGCATGCCTTATTTATAGGTGACCTTGTCTAAAAGCTCTTCAAACACCAACAGACAGGCCGGTGGGGATGAGGGAGAGAACAGGAAGAAGAAGAGCAAAGAGAAAGAGGGAGGATGGAGGAGGATGAGGAGGGTGCACATTCTCTGTTCCAAAGGCAGGGAAATGCATCGCCATACATAATTTAGCAAGGTCTGTCTTGGTGTTATTCATAAAGGAGCACCACCGATCGAACACAAGGGTGGTTTTACAGAAAGGACCAGCAGCTCCGGAATCATACTGTACCTTTCCATCAAAGTAAAAAAAGGACTAGTCTGTGTAAATGTTAAATATTCAAAACTTCTGCATGTCTCTGTCTTCTGTCGTGAACTGATCAAAACATTCTGGATGATATTAATTTCAGTTATTCTAATAGTGTGTGGGCAGGATGACTGGTGTAGAACTTGAATTTATTCTTCACAGTACGGAATCACAGCCAAAATGACTGGGCAAATATTAAATGTCATGCTTGAGTCATGTTAAAAGCTGTATTTACCACACTGTACCGTCTGTGTTTTTCTGTCCCTGAAGTGTCCCCTCTCATGTGGTCACAAATCTGATTTTGGTTTCCAGTTTTTGTTCAGTTTGTCCAATTAGTTTCTAAAAGTAACATTTTTCTTCATTTTAATTGCTGTTAGAGGCCAAACGTTAGAGAAACATAAAGGTGAATTAGCCAGGAATTGCCAGACTAATTCTTAAATGAGAATTAGTCTGGACCTTCTCAGCTCATTTCTTGATTTCCAATGGGTTGTCAGCAGATTCAGACCAGAATCTCTCTGGATAAAGAATGGACAGACCTACAGCCAATCAGAGCAACAGTAAGAGCTAATCTTGGACAAACAGCACACGCACACCTGTCATCATAGATATGCAATGTAACAATGGACAATTACAAAACCAATTCTGTGCAACTTATGTAATATACTCTAAACATGTGAAATACACTCGTACATGTATGTTTTATGTTGATTTATTTAATATTCAAAGAATTTATCTGCCTGCACTATTCTAAGCACTGTTTCCTGTGTGTAGTCTCTAACCAGGGGCCCCAGGCCAATAGGGGGCCCCAGAGTTTTGTTTGGGTGATTAATAAAATAATGGAAGTGAACACTGGTTGTAGGGGCACCCCTGTGCATTTTTGCCCAGGGCCCCAGTAGACTCTACTCCACTGTCTCTGTCTATACCGGTCCAGTCACAAGTGCATTCAGGTAAACCGGGAAGCTGTTGTGGTCCCTGTAAAAAGCAAAACAAAATGTACAGTACATTTGGAGGAAAAATTTGGAGATAAATCATTTTTGTAACCTGGTTCATTACAAAGAAGTTGAGACACCTGTATTACACCACACAGATCTGAGCTCCAGATTACAGTGACTAAAAAGAACGATATATTTAAATAAAAATACTCGTAGGTTATCATTCGACAGTTTTAACCAGATCCATGTGGCAAATGCATTGTTGAATGCTATTCTTGATTCATTTGCATATAAAAATACGATGCAATTTTTCATTGAATCATGTTTTTGTGTGCATGAATCATAATTCATCACTTCTGTTAAAAATGGTAAATGTGGAGAACTCCACATTAAAGCACTTCATGATGCTGGATGGACAAGTGATCTGATAAATTTGTTAAGCAGTGTATTCAATTGAATTGTATTTGTATAGTGCCAATCATAATCCAAGATTATCTCTAGGTGCTTCACAATTCAAGGCCAAAGCCTCAAGACGATACAGAGAGCAAACCCAAGAAAACCTCCAAGAGCAAAACAAGGCTGATGGAATCGCAGCATAACCAGCCTGATCTACCAGGCAGCATTAACGTTTCCTCTGGTTTGGCATCTAGTTTTCAGACAATATAACATGCACATATTTTGCAGCCACTTTTAGTGTATATTTATACTCAGCTTTACGATCTATCAGAGGTTTAAAAAAAGATTGAGACAAACATTCTTAACCCAAATCATTAGACGGAGGCTGATGTAACCCTATTAGACAACACACATCAAAGTTATTCAGCAAAACACATTTATTCTGGCCTCTTGTGATTTACATGGTGCTAAATAGTATTCATTTTTGACAGATGCACAATCACTGACAAGGCAACTATAAAGATGTGCATCTGTAAAAGTAGCTGACAAAAAGTTTTGTCTGTAAGTGACAAAGATGAAAAGTACAGTACGAACATTTTCTCTGTAAATATAGTTCATTTGAAATACTTTAAATCATTTCAGTTCATAAAAATATACTTTCACATCTAGGTTCGGCTATTTTGTTGAAGCTAATAACATCACAGGTCTGAATGTTTTCCTCTGCATTTAAACTACATGTGTGTTTCCCACTTACTGCTCGAGCCCAGGATGTCCTTGGGTCCTGGTGACATGGGCTCCACACAGTACTGACACAGACAGTCCTTTCCATTAAAGGTCACCCTATCCCCGGCAGGGAACGGTCGTCTAGAAGAGGAGTGACATCAATGATCGGTCAAACTGCAACATGACATGAGCCGTGACTCCGTGGTTAAATGTAAGAGTTTATAAGCAGAGGCCCGCAGGTTGTCTGACAGGGTCGAAGATGACAACTCAAGATGATGCAGACGCATGTCAACATTTATTTGCCTGAGGATTGTATTTGGTCAAATGACGCTAGATGCTGTCTGTTGTAATTCCTGCCACCCTAGGCTTGGACTTCTACCATCACCTTACATCATCATCACGCTCATCATTAACTGTATAAGAAAGACAAACATGAATCAAAACAAGAAGCATATAAACTCTGGAGAGTTGCAAACATTATGATTTTGGTCACATGCAGTCAACAATGAAAAATAGCCTCATTTTTATTCCAGACATATACTTTGAGGCCCAATTCAATCAGGAAGATAAAGCTAAAGCCCTGTTTTGTTTCATACACTATTAAGTTATTATTGACCTGCAGCACTTTGCAATCTTCTTATGATGGGCACTTTAGATGTTTTTGATATCACATCCACCCAGAGTCCACACCCCTCCACATTGGTTAAATTCTGTCCATCAGTAAGACAAGAATGATGGCAATATAAATATACAGTAAGAGTAGCCAAATGCACTCATATTATGAAAAAGAAATTGTGCAGTAAACTGGTCCCTGTCAGTTTTTTACTATTATATATAATGTTTTCAATTCATTTTACCATTGCAGTGATATGTATATTGCATTTTACTGCATGCTTAGACTCATTTACTGTATATACTGTAATGTTGAATCTTTGTATACTTGTTTAATCTACAGCAATGCATCTAATTCTGTAGGAGCATCTCTATATCATCGCTGTCCTGAAAGAACCACATACGTACCTGTACTGATGAATTCAGAAAACACAAAGTTTCCATAAAGAAACATTATGCTGGACTAAGCTTTGTACTGTTATATTCTTTATAAATCAGAGGAAAAAAATGAACATGTTGGTATATGTTGTCACTTCTTCTCATATCGTAGTGCTTAAATTCTTTGGAATATTCCTTTATAATGTAAACTTGGAGTTTGGTGAAACAGCTTTCACTATTACCAAACTAGAGACATCAAATAAATTACAAAACGTTTTTCGCTGAAACACCCAATTATTTAAACACATTCAAAGGTATTTTATGAAAGAAACATGTCGCTCCTGCACACAAACCTTCCGTAATGAGGTGCGAGTTATGGGTGTCACGGTCTGTCTGCCTCTGTCCTCTGATGGACACCAGATCTACTGTCTTACTTGGCCTTTAGGGATTTACTGTCTTAAATGTGAAACTGTACGTTTATGTGAAACTGCTGCCATCCATTTAAATCAATAAACAAACAGGTAAACAATCCATCAAATTACTACTAACATAATCAGTACATATGGAGATAGGTGGTTTTCACTGGGCAGGAAGGAACTAAAGCAAATGGGCCACAGCAAGGAGAGCAAAATCTGATGAGTGTGAAGTAAGAAAAAGCTATGACATTATAAAAATAAAGTCATACTATTTTGAGAAGAGTCATTAGATTATGAGAATAAATAATTCCTTACTTAAATAATGTAGCATCAAATAATATAGCATGATGGTAATCCAACAACAGCCGCTTTAATTGCTGTAAGCCTGTAATTATGACAACTCTAGTAATAAAACTTAAATGAATAATATTAATAAATGAGCATTTTTCTCATTTAAAAAAACTCTGCTATGGCTTGTTCTTCGAGAAATCATGACTTCCATGTTGCAAAATATTTTAACTAATAATAATAATATGCAAATAATATATTGCAATAATTTGTAATGAAATTTTCAAGAGTTTGAAATCATAAACCCTGATCAGTTATAACATTATGACCACTAACCGCTGAGTCTATTGTTCCAGTGACTTTTGGCAGTGGGTGGATGTATTAAGCAGCAAGTAAACATTTAGCACCGGAAGTTGTTGCACTGAAAGCAGCAAATTGTTCAAACTAAGTAAGGATCCGAGCAACTTTGACAAGGAACGAATAGTGATGGTACATGATTGGATCATTGCATCCAAACCTAACGATGCTGTTGGGTGTTCTAGTCTGCAGGCTATACTACCCCAACAAAAGTGGTCTAGGAATGAGCAACTGGATTTCAATGCAATTGAGAATTTGTGAAATATGTTAGATTCATGAAGGCCCAAGCTACAACTTACAGGATTTGAAGTATGTGTCACAATAATGTCGAATGTGTCATGTACTGCCAGTTATTAGAGCAGCTTTCAGAGGCCTGGTAGAGCTCAGGTCTTGGATTAGAGCTGTTCGGGCATCAAAAGGGGAACCTACACAACATTATGTGGGAGTAACATCTTGTTCTCGAATGAGATCCAGTTGTCCTCATATGTCCTACCCACTCATAGGTGCCATTGTAATAAGATAACGGTCATTATTAAGGCTTTACCTGTCAGACTGGAACTGGGACTGTGATGCACCAAGCTTCTCAATTCATTTCAATTTTAAATCAATTTTATTTATATAGTGCCAATCATAATCGCAGATTATCTCTAGGCACGTCACAATTGGAGGCAAGACCTCATGACTATACAGAGAGTAACCCAACAGAACCACTGTGAGCAAGCCAAAGGCGATAGGGGGGAGGAAAAACTTCCTTTAACGGAAGAGAAAAACCTCCAGCAGAAGCAGTGGCTCAGGGTAGGCGGCCATCTGCCTCGACCGGTTTGGGATTAGTGGACAGAGGAGAGACAAAAAAAAGAGTAGAGCTAGGACAACAAACAACACAGATACTGGGCGACATCCACAGATATAAGACCGGTCCAGAACCAGCAAACGCCCAGCTCTCTCTCTTCCTCTCTAGATTCATCCATGTTCTTATTTCCATGTCATCTACTATATTGTGTTACTAACTTTGTGTCCTCCCTGTAATTCTGTGTTTTCTCCCCCTCTGTTCTGTCTCTCCCAGTCCTTCATACAGGTCTATTGATGCCCTTGATGTGCGGTTGTTGGTCGTGATTGGTCCAGCATTGATTGTGCTGTCCAGGGTCTTTGTTGTTCTATCTCGAGTCTTTTCTTTTGATCCACTTACTCCGAACAGTCAAGACATTATACAAATACAACTGAATTGAACTGAACTAAATTGAATTGGTCATAATGTTATGGCTAATCAGTGTACCTTTTGCCTTGAAATTTTATGACTTTATATACACATATAAAATATGCATTTATTTACAGATGTATTGATACATACATCTTAGTAAAGTCTAATGACTAAGGTAGTAGAGGTGTAGTGGAATAAAAGTGTACAGATGCATAAAATAGGAATACTCAAGTACAATATATTTGATCTTAGACACAGTCCTTGGTCAAACGTTGCATTCCAAAGCTGACACTAATTTCTGGTGTGATACGTTCATTGAGGTGTTTCCTAGCCTTGATATCTTTACTGGGGATGGAACTTCCTTTCAAAGTAATCATCAAACAATTATGTACTCTGACAGGATTCAGATTCATACAACTGTTGCTCATCAGTTGTGCCACTCAACTTGCAAATCAGTAATGAACCATCCACATGATTTTAGGGAAAACAAAACATGTCAAATTTTCCACCACTGATGTGTATAACGTAATGAAGGTTTGTGATTCCAAGTAGAACATGTGTCTTACTTGCAGATGGTGCAGACGAAGCAGGCCGGATGGTAAGTCTTCCCCAGGGCCGTCACCACCTCCCCCTCCACAAAGTCCCCGCAGCCATTGCAGCGGGTGCCGTGCATGCGTTGATAGTCCAGCGTGCACAGATACTCTCCATTCTTCATGAAGAAACCCCCCTGGGCGAGGTCACAGCCGCACACTGTACAGGACACACACATTTGCACTGTATGTCAGGTCTCGTAGCGCTCTGTCCATAAAGCATCCAGCCCAGCCTTTCCTCCACGCATCAGCAGAGCTGTTAAAAGTGTGTGTGAGTGCATGAAATGGTTTGTGACTAAATTACTACTGAAGAAATAAACTTTAACAGTTCCGTGGGACATGTAACATAAAATCAACAGAGCTGGGTGGTAAAACAAGAATTACCGTATTGTCACCGTGATATGAATTTTGTTTATTTGACTTAAATTATTCATTATTTCACTGTTTTCATCTTGTTGAATAAGATTGCAAATATTTGTTTTATTCTGATGTAATATAATCTAACAAAATAAGAAGTAGATCACATAATCAGCTACAACAGGCATGTTTCGTTACTTCTTGAGCTGTCTTCTCCATCTTTGAAGTCATTTTTGTCTGATTATATCTTTTTCCAGTTATTTCTTTTTGCGTATTTTATGTCACTTTCACTTTTTGCGTTTTTTGCATTTGCATCGACATGTCGTTAGTGTACAATCACTAAATGTTGTCAATGAATCAAAATGAGCACCAAATCAATGCAATAATGAAGCAGTAAAATTAGATAAGAACCATAGCATGAATAAAAATGGACCAAATAATCAACAAAAACAAAGTTAAAACTCAGCCTTTTTTCTGCAATGACATTTTTGTTTTTTGGCATCGTTTATATAGAGTTTATTTAGTGCATACTGATTTAAATGAAAATGAAGAAAATGTTCACTAAATCAACAAAGTGACCTAAAAATGTACCATAAGAAACAAATGTGAAAAGTCTTTTGCATTCTTCCACAGCAATTTAATTTGTATTCATATTCACTGAAATGTTATATTTATCATCCAAACTATTACAATGTTGACCATAATAACACATTTGGCTGTGTCGTATAATTTCTGCCTTTTACAGTGGTTTCATATGTTACGTCATCCTTGTCTTTTTGAGTCATTTTTCATCTTTTATGAGTAATTTAAATATTCGTACACATTCCATTTGGTTTCTTCTACTTTAACTGGGGACCAAATAATCAACATTTACGGTACACTTTAAATCATTAAGTGTAAGAGGAAAACCAAATGGATGTGTATGAATATTCTGAAATAGCTCTGCATTGAGAACTCAAGGTGATTCATCAGAAGCACCGCTACAAGGTCTTTTCATTGTCAGAGTCGAGGTAGAACGCTCAACGCAACAACAATTCTACAATTGTGCTGCTCAGGAAATGGCCTCGCTCTGCTTCAGAAGATACAGCACCACTGGCCTCTGAAGAGCTTCCTTCTATTCATGTGTAACCTTGTCATCTGTAGCGGCTCTAGACATGCTCAGAACTTCCCCCTCTCTTCCTGGTAAACATCACATTCCAACGAAGGTGATTTACGAATCTGACTGTGTTCTATGCCTCCTTGAGAGATCCTCTTCCTGCACAAACACTCCTGGCCTGTATCA
>JAQQAE010002700.1:0-21707 GCA_029823295.1 Pseudamia nigra | reverse complement strand
ACCTGTTCAATATATTCTGGATCCCCTTAAACCCCCCCCCCCCCCAACCAAATTGTATAGTACTTTTTAGACTGTGTTGTTAATAACCAAACTAACTACTGCAGATGAACACATAACATTCTTGGTGGAGGTAATGATACATCACAAGGTCCAGTTCCTGTATGAAGTCAGTTTTCACCAAATGCTCAGTTACTGCATTTTGGCTTTATAGTGAAGTGATTTTTATCAAGATCAAGCCTTTTCATGTGTTATTAGAGATGACTTCAGAGACTGAAGTTGCTGCTATCTTTGCCTAAGTCACTGTCTCCTTATAATCAAATGCACATACTGTAGCTCTAATCTATTGCTGCTTAATTTTTTTACTGAGGACACTGTAATTATCCACCTTAATAGCAAAGCTGTAACTGTTACTGCGAGGACATGAAACACCTTTTTCCACAATGTGTTACATCTACGGATCCTGTTCTTCCCCAAGCTGCCAATGACAAACATGGAATTTCCTCTTAAAAGTCTCCAAGGTTCGGTGGCTCCAGTTCAGATATTTTTCTCTTACGACAAAGCCAGTTTGACATGGGAGGAAAAGCAGAAGCTTATCTAGTGCTTACCTAGCTGACAACGATGAAAATGAATGTTTTATAGTTTGACCTAACTGAGCGCTGTATTTTATTCACTACTGAGAGAATGTCATTTAAAGCAGGGCATCTGAATACAACTAAATGCCATAAAGTCTTCAGCCCAAACCACCAGCCTGAACTCTGAGAGACTCGCCACAGAACGATATTATAGATTGCAGCAACTTGAGTCCAAGGCAAACACCAGAAAATTACCGGTTCTATTTAAACACTGTGCTGTGAGCTTCAGCTTCATTTCACTCATGAAAAGTCACCCTGAATGTGCCGCGCGGCCTAAAAGATTTCCAGTCACTGATATCAAACTATAATTTTGACAGCTAAAAGAGAAGACTAGGTGATACATTAGTGAAAGTGCCTGAACGTTTCTCACATGCTGACAGTACACTGGCCCTGATCCTATCAAATGAGTTTCCTCTCAGTAAAACAGGACATCCCTACTTTCACTTTGCTCAAACATCGTCCGTTTCTTACTCATCCTTCAACCATAATATATTTTTTTAAAGAGAAGTGACATCATTTTTTTTTGTCTTGAGCTGTATTACTGTGTAGATAAGTTGTCCCTCAGTAAATCACTTTATATCTGCTACCCTCACTGCAACACACACAAGATATTATCTGTGCACATTATAGCACTCAAACCTTTTATGGGGACAACTTGAATTAAAGTCATGTAAGTTTACTGCAGACAATATCAAAACTAAATGTTTTTGTTTTGTTGAGTTGTTCCCCTCTGTCCAAGCTTTTTATTATTTGTTTATTGTCAGTTTTATTCTTATTTTTAAAACAGATTTATTAGCCCACTACCCAGTGTAAGGTTTATGCCACAGTTGCCCTAAATTATCAGTACTGATAATTACCAAAATCTCTTTTTATGTTTCTGTGATGGTTAATTCACCAGTATGCAGAAGCACTTTTATCAAAATTATATTTTAATGCTAAAATGTGAATATTATTGTTTTTTCATGAATTTTATCATTTACTGTTTTAGAAAAAAGCATAAAATCTAGGAAAGGATATTATTACTTTTTGATTAAGATGCCAAATCATTTATTTGCATTTCTGATAAGAAATATGAATTTTATTATCCCTGCCAGGGAGGTTATGTTTTCATCAGTGTCTGCTGGTTTTATTTGTTTATTATCCTCTGCCCAAATGAAGTTGGGGGGAGAGGGACAATAGGGATAAATGACCCTAACTTTGACCTCAAAGAACAGTAGGGTTGAAAATCATCGCACTTTGACCTACTGTACCTTCATTTATAGCTTTGTAGTGAGGTTGAATATGTCATATACCCCTGGGTTGTTGACGATTCTGCTTTCAAATTTGATGTGACCTTCAGGGAAAAAATGTCAAGGTCATGGTAAATTCTGAAGCTCGGCGTGGATTTTCTGTCTCACGGCTTCTAGTTGTTAGCATGATAACGCAAAAACTATGGACCTGACTTCCATTAAATTTGGTGAAGAGTAGAGCTCAGGCCAAGGAAGAACCTATAAAATTTTGGCGCAGATTCTGTTGAAGGGGCAGATCCAGGAATTGTTTCATCACTTTCTTTTACGTTGTGAGGTGTTTTGACATATTGGTAACTTAATAATGTATAGATCTTGAGGAAAATCTAGGAGATATTTAGGAGAAGGGCCTTTATAAATATCTCCAATTTGCCATGAATCCAAGTAAAATCCAGGATTTGATAGATTCAGATATGTTTTTTTTTTTTTTCATCTGATGTGCAGTAACAAATAGGTCCAGAGACTTGAATCTACCACCAAAGCTGAAATAATGCAGAGTGACTGAACAGTTTGGGTGTATCTATCATATTTTAGTGTAAATTCAGTCTAATTTGATGGACTGTGGAGCAGATCCATGTCTGTCAGAAGAGTGCACGGTGGGTCTTGGCAGAGGTTTGTGCTTTACGGAGTGCCAATCTAGTTGGTTGAATGTTATGCTTGATTCATTTGTGACTTCTTAGATAAATCCATTGTGCTGGCTCGCATTGTGGTATAAAAATGTGAATTCAGTTTGAAATTCCCCAGTCCTGCTCAAAATGGCAAAACGTTGAGAACTCAGTGAAAAGAAAAGAGTCCGCATTAATGCATTTCATGATGCTGGCTGGTCTTTGAGACATATAGGACTGATGGTCTAAAACATTTTTAACCAATGGCTATAGTAATTACTGTAATAACAACAGTGTAATATGCAGAATTACATATTTTCATTAACAAAAAAGCCACATTTACATGCGAAAGAACCCCCAAGACTGGAGGCACAGCGCCGCCTCTAGCAAAAATCTTGGGAAAACCCTGATGCATCTGTGCCTGAATTAAATAAAAACTAGTAAAGGATGCAGACCCTGCACACACACCTCACATCTCCCTAGAGCCACAAAAAGAGGCCGAAGTGGGGGACGAACTATGAACAAAGTTGTCACATTAAACAAGCAAGAAATGGACTACATTAATCATTACGACATAAATCACGCATATGGGAAGACTTAAAGGGTTTTAGTGATGGAACTCATCTTTTTAAAGTTATTAAGGTTACCTGTGTTTTTCCTGCTGTGAAAAATGTCTTCTGACCAAGGCTGAGAATCAAACCTCTATACTCTGTATGACATGCTCCACCTGGTGAAGCATCAGGGCACCTGAACACATTGCTGGTATTTAGAGCATCACGTGGCAGGCAGAATCAAGGTGACTACAGGACAAAATGTGGATTTCTCATGTCATTTCTTGATTAAATTAGACAAAGACAACTTGGTCCCTGAATTTCTCTGACAGCAAACCACGTTTCATAAAGACAGATTCATCCATTCATGACTTTTAGTGAAAAATTTACATAAATGCAGACAGACAAAGGATTATAAAACCCTGCCGCCCTCAGCATCTATGGCACATAGTGACAAAGTTGAAATAACTAGCGGGTCATTGTATGATTTATAACAAAGGACAACAAAAGCCACACATCAGCATCGTCTCTCCCAAAACAGGTGATGTAAGCGTCACAATGCATGTCATAACATATGATTCCCCCATGTGTGTGGTAACAAGGTCCCAAGAATAAGCTAAAAAAATGTACAGTGTAAATGAAATGGTGATTGATAGCTGTCAGTCTGTTCTAGCACATGTTGATGCTGTCACTCATTTTCTCTACTTTTCAAGCTTTTTTGACCTGCTGTAGACTCTTTGATTGGTTATTATGTACATTTTTTCCATTCTCTAAATTTCCCTGATTATTTTATGTTTAGTTTATCATACTGTTAATTTTTAAAAATGATTTCATCTCATTATCCAAATAAAGTCAGTCTCCATTACTGTACATCTATCCGTGACGTATAAATTTTAAATACTGTACATGAAATGGCATGATATATAGATATAGATATGGCAGCTAATCATTAATTTTTGACATCTGGCGGACATACCAAATCAGGAAAACACACTTCTAAACTGTGTGAACCTTGCCATGTCCTTAACACAAGAAAATTAATTGTGTCAGATGTCTGAGTAAGCATTAAAGTACAGCATTTATGTACATTAACAAAAGTTTTTAGGTCAAAGCACAGCTATGTTTTTTTTTTATCTCTCTGTATTGCAACTTTAAAAAGTATGGCGGCATAAATCAGAGGTCAATCTGGGCCAGTCTGTAGTTGTAGAAGCTGCAACGTGTCCACAGTTTAACCAGACTGCTTTGTGGATGTGCCAGATTTTCTTCTCTTTTCCTCCCTCCCTGCCTGAAACATCATGGGATGGTGATGATGTTAGAGATAGGAGTGGAGGGAGACTGATTACAATACAGGTTGTTTTACACCACTGCAGATTTTTGTAAGTGCGTCCTACAGTAGATTGAATGGCACTGTTACTGCTACATCACACACAGAACACAGTGAATTCTGCATTTTATTACAGGGTGAGAATGGCATGAGTGTTCACCATCTTCAGATAAGAGAACACATGATTACATTTTGAATATGTTCAGATTTGTTTGGTCTAATGAGGCAGTTATGGATATTTTAGTTGACTGCAGGTGATTGGTACTCAGTGTATTTAAGCCCAGCATTTTAAAGCTCACATGTGAATACGTTCGGAGAAGCAGACAGGTTTCAGAGCTTAATGGTTCTACGATTGTTCAGCCAGTGCGTGAAAACGTCAGACATACTGTAAGTTATAAGATTCTAAACATTTCTTTATTAAAATAGATGTTGATTTACATTTAGTCTCAGCACTGCACATCCTGCAGTAACCAGTCCTCAGACCACTGGTTACTGCAGGATTTACATCTCCACCATGATCAGTGAGGCAGAGATGATAACAGATGCTGTACGAAACTCAGCGACGATATTTTATCTCAGGTTCAAAGCCAAAAGAAAAAAAAAACCCTCAAAAAGTCTCATCTTAGAAATTCCACAGGAAACAAGACGCGTCTGAACGGACCAGTGCCGGTGCGTAAAATGATGTCTGCTCATCATCCACGTTGGAGCTGAGACGTGAACTTGTTTGACATGTCTTAAGACGGCCCCTCTCACAGCCGAAGGAGGGACCGAGTCTCAGACATGTACATGTTATCCAGGGCGCACAGGACCTCCCCAAAAGTTTTGGCATATAAAAGCCAAGCTAACTCATTTGTTTAGGCAGTAGGGAGTTTCTGCTAGGGTCTGGATTGGAGTTACGCACAGACCGGACCCTACCGTATATGAGTGGCGTCTGAGGAGAAAAAAGGATTCCCCTTGCCGCAAAGAATCTACATGTCTAATATTTAGACATGTTCAGCTTTGTGGATATTCGGTTAGCGCTTTTGCTCAGCGCAACAGTGCTTTTGGCGAGAGCTCAAGGCGAGGATGATAGTAAGTATTCCTTTCAACCATTGATTTGAGTAGTTTTGGGACCTGAGGATGTGGATAGTCCGCAAGGATGCTGAGCAGTTTGCTGGAACTGGCTGTGCTGTGCGGGATACCTGACTCCAGTGGGCAGTGATGGGAAAATGGTTTCACAGTGAGGCGTTTTGGTGTTTTTTTCTCTTTGGAGATCTGGAAACGTATAGAGCCGGATTTTCTGTATTGTTTGCTGCGCTCTGCGACGTGCACATACTTGCTGTGTGAGTGTCCTGCTGCAGCGCAAACCTGAAGGGAGTTATAGCAGCTGCACAATCTCTCATGCGCAATGACAGGACACTGGGTTCACACAGAGCTGAAGTAGAACACGAGAATAAAAACAGAGGACAGCGGCAAATTCATCTGACAAACAGATGTAGTTTAAAGAGTTCTTTAAAGCATGCATCACACTCCATCACATGTGCCAATCCGGTCTGGAGCCTCAACCAGATGGTTTTCAGTTGTTTAAACGTTAAAGCATCAGAATGTACAGGCAACTTGGAAATACTCCATGATAAGTACTTACATATTTATTCTTTATTGTGTAATATTTTTTTTATAAAGCTACACCTTAACTTACATTCAGTCTACCACCAGTTTTACTTATTTGTGTGCGTAAAAGCAGAATGAGTTTCAAAAGGACGATGGAAAAATTGCTTTAGTCTGACGTCGCCACCGAAATGGTCCACACATCAATTAATCACTGAACGGAGGAGGGTGCGGAAGACCTCGTTCTGAAGGCCAACAGCGCCGCCAAGTGGCGCGCATTGGAACTTTACACCCCACTGCCCCGAAAACCACTGAGACCCACATCTACCAGCCACAGATGAGGCCAGACTGCAGAATGTTCCACTCGCAGTATTTATCTACTCATCTTACATGCAAACTGCAGTATTAAAGAGCACAAGGCATGGAACCAATAAAGGATTATCATATTTTAGTGTTTTGATGATTTTCCCACTCAGGCCTATGTTCTGACATTTGATAACCCCAGATAACCTCTAGCCCTTGTCGATCTGATATGACTTTACAAAGCCTACATCTGGTCAAAGATTAGTCAACAGACACCAGATTAACTAAGGATTTACTGAATAGATTGTGTCTTTTGCATGCCTGGAGTAGAAGAGCAGCTTAAAAACAACATAGGCTACTGCAAGCTTCTATACTACAGGAGGATAGGACATAATATATTCTGTGCTCTATATAGTGACCAATGTGCATGGAGAAATCGTTTGCATTGTGCATCATTTCACTGGTTTGTTTAAAGTTTGGGAAGTGTCTGGCCTCGGCCTTCACATCTGGTTTCCATATGATGTCATCCAGTGTAGGTGTAATGAGTACCAGCTGACACTAAAGGACGATGATGAAAACATAACTTTTGAATCTTTATCACATAATATGTCACAGTCAGCAGTTCATTCATTTCTTTTACATTTTTGTTTTTGTGACCACGCTCACCATGTTTTGTTCCCCTCAGGCCCCTTCGGCAGCTGCAGAACAGGAGACCAGTTGTACAACGACAAGGATGTATGGAAACCAGAGCCCTGCCAGATCTGTGTGTGTGACACTGGGACCGTCATTTGCGATGACGTGATCTGCGAGGACACAACCGACTGTGCTGACCCCATCATCCCTGACGGAGAGTGCTGCCCTATCTGCCCCGATGGTGATGGTACTTGACCTTTGAAACTTCCTCAACATTTCTGTGGTTCACTGAGCTTTGTGGCGCCCCCCAGTGTGTCCTACCTTACACAGGCCAGACATGGGATTGAGGCCTTAAGCCCGTCTGCTGCCTACCTGAGGATATTCATTCACAAAAACACTTGGATTTACACTTTTTGTTAATTTTTTTTTATACCAAATGCATTTCTGGATTATACCTTCCTCTGCTCAAATTTGGCAAATAATGTTGAATTTTTTAAAGTGCAACAGGATTACAGAGGGTGACAGGGCATACATAATTTGTGTATTTCCCACCTTTTCAATTATCTTTAATACTTTAATCACCATGCTTCAAATGTGACATTGCACATTACACTATCCTATTTGCTAATCAGTGTTTAAAGTAATGCTTTTGTCTGCCCTGACCCCCAGTTTGGACTCATTTTTTAAAATTTCATCTTGAACATGCAATTTAACATAATCCCAAATAATACCACAATAGCTGTGTAACTTAATTTTAAACATTGGACATTAGGTGTCATGTCACTTTTAATTATTAAATAGTGCTTACATTTCTCCTCCTTTGGTTCTTTAGGAATCGAGACGCCAGGAGTGCCTGAGGTATCTTCCTTTTTTAACATTTCATTGTTTTATTCATATATAATGTAATCACAAGATGCACATTCATGTTGACTATATAGCCTCAAAGGTTGCATAGAAGCTGCTCTTGTACAAGCTGCTGTCACAGGCCATAGGAAGACGATGCACGAAATACACCACTAAGGCTTAACTCTGTTTTTTTTCTCTTTTCTCAGCTAGACAAGGGAGACGTTGGCCCTAAAGGAGACAATGTAGGTTCCAGTAAACGCTCATCCTCACTCACACTCTACCTCAGCTACGTGCAGTTATTCTGAAAAGGAATGTTTCTGAGGTTGAGCAAAGCACTGCTAAATCCGAGTAGCAGAAGAAATGTTGTAATTATTTTGTCTTGATAGAAATGCTCCATCTGTTTAGTTGCATTAGTTCCAGAAATCATGTCGCAGTATTTTAGAGCTGTGTCGGTTACAGCATAAAATAAATGAGATCTCACACAGTCCAAAACATTTTATTAAGTATTGCAGTATTACCTGCTGTTATGTGTGGTGTAAAAGCTTTACAAACATTTACAGTTATGTTACATATTGTTAGAGACTTAGTTATGTTTTATTGATTATTTGACAGGTCACAGGCTAAAAATATACACATATGTATGCAACAGACAGATATGTATTTGCTGCATAGATTTTTCAAATATCAGAATCCCATATAATCTGTTATGACAGAATTGTTCCCGTGGCATTTAATAAATAGGTCAAAAGGTCACTGGGCCATTAAAAGTTCAAAGGTCACAAAACAAGCAAAGAGGCGATGAATGATGTCATCTAAATCAAGATTTAAAAATCCAGACAAAAACATAATAAGCAACTTGAAGGTGAAAACATTTGCAGCATTTTTCAACGTTTTCATAATTCAAAATATGTGTGACCGTTGTGTGTTTTTAGTAATTTCTTAACTAGATATATAGAACTGAAAACATTTGGACAATGCAAACTTTTATGCAGAAAGATGGATATTTGAACATTATCATGCTGTTACTAAGATGATATTATTATTGATTTAAAGTACATTTGTGAATGCAGAAGATTATTCTGAATGATTTGGCCGTACGATAAGTTATGGCTGTTTATGGAAGAAAAACATTAAATGAAGTACATACATGATACTTGACGAGTGCTGTCCTTTATTGACAGGGCCCTCCTGGTCCTCCTGGCAATGATGGAATCCCCGGACAGCCTGGCTTTCCAGGTCCACCCGGCCCCCCTGGCCCCCCTGGCCTTGGCGGAGTAAGTGTCTTTACTCACAACTTCAGAAATTTAGTTTGGTGTCAATAGACTCTGTGGAAGGACTGTTAAAATCTTAAAATCAATGCTGATGTGACATGGATTCAGTTGCTTTTTCTCATATACTCAAATCCTTTGAATCCCACTTTGTTTTACCTGATGTTAAGGAAATTAAATGAACAGGGAAGGATCACGTTTAGAGAGAAACAAGTAAGATGTTTCCTGTATGATTTTTTTCACCACTGAAGAAGCAAACAGCTCCTCTTTCTCACGTTTTTGTTTGTGGGGAAAGTTAACCCTGAGTGACACAAAATCAGCTTTTTAAAAATATCTCTGTAGTGAAAGATGGTTTTGTCGGTGTCTGATGCTGTCAGGCCCAAATCACTGCAGAATTTCAAAACACGAGATTTATTGTGCATAGACACTCATTATTGTTTCCCTCTTGACAGAACTTCTCTCCTCAAATGAGCTACACTGACCATTCCAAAGCCAGCGGCCCACCTGTTCCTGGACCAATGGTACCAAGACTCCTGCTTTTAATAACAAACATTATACATGAACATATGTACATGTGGACTTGTAGTCTGAAGGCCTTTCACTTGTTTTAATTAACAGGGTCCTATGGGTGCTCGTGGTCCTCCTGGATCCCCTGGCTCTTCTGTAAGTATTATGTTATGAGTTTTATGACTTTTTTGACATTCTCATCTTAATTCTTCTGATCAACTTTACCCGTCTTTATCAAACATAGTTTAACGTTGCCTTTTGGATGAACATCACATAATGAATATGTATATTTATCTGTTTTTCTTGTTGTCCTTCAGGGTCCTCAGGGCTTCAATGGCCCACCTGGTGAGCCTGGTGAGCCTGGAGCTGCTGTGAGTATGCAAAATGATCTGCTGAGACGAGGCGTTTGTGTTTGTGTTTATTCAAATGGTCTTGTAACATGTTGCCCCCAGCACCCCCAGATCTGGGGCACAGTCACCTCCATGAAATAAAAGGCATAACAGATCAGCCACATATTTCACAATACAGTCATGTGACAAACTGATTTGACCAGCGGAAACTCAGCTTTTGGGCTAACTTAGGCAGCGAGCTCTGTTTAAATTCTGTTAAATTCTCCATCCACAAAACAAAGTTTTGTCATGATAGTATGTTTTAACATTCTCATTCACTGATGATTGAATATATGGACACAAAAGGGATCAAACCAGCCTTGCTGGCACCACAGTGGTTGGCACAGCAAAAAGGTTCTGGGTTTGATCCCTGGTCGACGGTCGCTTGATTCCATGCTGAGCGGTACCCATGACCCTGGGAGGCCTCAGTGGCAGCCTACTGTACCTAGTGTAGTGTTGTAGCATGGCTAGAATGTACAGAATGAATCCATTAAGTCAGCTACGAACTGTTACTTGTCATGATGTCTGCCTCCTGTTTTTAGCATTGTTAGGCTCTGTTGGGTTTTCTATTGGCCTTGTTGTGTAGAGTGCTTAGAGATGCTCTTGCATGATGATTTCTGCATTATCAATACATCTGAGCTGAACTGAATTTACTGTAAACAGTTCTTAACCTGTCAATCCTGTTTCTTGGGTTCTTGTATTTGTAGGGTCCCATGGGTTCTCGTGGAGCTGCTGGTCCCCCTGGAAAGAACGGAGATGATGTAAGTGATCAGTATGTTCTCTGTATGTGGACTTTTGTTTTAGTATGAAATGTAGCATATTTCACAGATGCAGCCATGTCTAACACAGATCATTTTGTTGCTGTACATCTCAAAATTCTCACATGCTTCCCATATGTCTTGATAGGGAGAGCCTGGCAAGCCTGGTCGCCCAGGTGAGCGTGGACCTGCCGGCCCTCAGGTGAGTGACAACCACGTCAGGAGGTGGTCAGTCGAAACATAGGTCATTTACATCTGCCCTTTGTACGGATCATTATTGATAGTTTTCAAATGTTGTCACTGAAACTTCTTCTTCACATTTTTTCATTCAGTTTCCTTCATTGTTTCGTTACAGGGTGCTCGTGGATTCCCCGGAACTCCCGGACTCCCCGGCATCAAGGGACACAGAGTGAGTACGGAGGCACCTACAGAATATTTTTAATTGATGTGATTAGGAGCTGTGTCTTAATTTATCGTGCTGATTCATTTTGCCTGTAGGGTTTCAATGGTCTGGATGGTGCTAAGGGAGATGCTGGACCCGCTGGCCCCAAGGTAAAGTACAGTTATCGTGCACAAGTCAGGTGCAGTCATTCATGTACAGGTGTTTCAGAGCTCAGTATTCCTTTTTGCTTTTGTCTACAGGGAGAGCCTGGTGCATCTGGTGAGAATGGAATCCCTGGTGCCATGGTACATATTCATCTTATCATAGACATGATGAAATAAATTGCAGCGTTTCTATACTGTAGTTGTTTTAATGATAATAGTATAGAATGACAGGTCTCGCCTCGTCTATTACCTGCAAGCTAACATGTTGCCCTCTTTCCCAGGGTGCTCGTGGTCTTCCTGGTGAGAGAGGCCGCCCTGGACCCCCTGGCCCCTCTGTAAGCTTTTTTTAAAATACATATATATATATAATTTAAAAACTCACTGTTATTCTCAATTTTAGCCATCATACACATGTAATATTACTTGGACTTTAGCTTTGTTTGGCTCATATGGTCAAGTGATAGTATTAATAATGTTAATAAAATAGGAGTTTATACCTTGTTAATAATTTGTCCTCACGCTCTTTCACTGCGTAGGGTGCTCGTGGTAATGATGGCAACAGTGGTCCTGCTGGTCCTCCTGTAAGTATGATCCATTATATTGTATGTGTTTACGGATTACTGAATGTTTTGTGATTGTCGTTAACATGGGCCGCCCTCGTTTTCTAGGGACCCACCGGACCTGCTGGCCCCCCTGGATTCCCCGGTGGTGCCGGCGCTAAGGTAAGTCTTCCAGTGATCAAGACATTATCAAATCCAAGAGATGACTGTCATGTGTTACTAGGTGTGGTGAAGCAATCATACTGAACTCCTCACATCCTCCGCTTTTAATCTGAAAAACTACTTCTTTATGTGTTCTTATCAGACATTAATGGGAAAATGAGAAATACTTGCCCGTTGTGAGGACTTTCACATTGATCAATATGATCATTTGCCATGAAAGTGATGCATGCACATTCATCTCCACTTTGTAGGCTCAGATAGTAGTTCACAGGTGAGAAAACTGTAAACATGCTGTACTGTATGGTCTATGAATCCCACATGGACCTTGTAGCCACCAGATGGCATCAGTACACCGCTAACGGCACCTGCCCTTCCCGCCCTTTGCAATCAGTCACACGCCTATTAACGTGAGACCACACACACCTGTGCTTCAGAACAAATGGAATAGACAGAATAGAAAAGGACTTGTGTGGCATCAAACCGGGTCAGTGTAGTCTTCATGTTTGTCTACTTTTACCATTATAAATGAAACTAGAATGACGAAGCCTCCTTATCCTTTTTCAAACTCCTACAAAAGTCCAAGGGAATCAGATATTATAATGTCAGTACTGTACATATTAATAAACTGGTGACAAGTCTAAATGTATGAACCGTTCCAACCTGGTTTAGTTTACTTTCTGATTTATTTACAAGAACATTCATGATGTCAAAACTGCAGCTATTGGTTTCCACTCCTAGGGAGAAACTGGTCCTCAGGGAGGCCGTGGATCTGAGGGACCCCAGGGAGCCCGTGGTGAGCCTGGTAACCCTGGACCTGTTGGACCCGCTGGAGCTGCTGTGAGTATAAAACAGATATATAAGTTGTGTCTTCTTTAGTCAAGAAAATACAGTTTCAAATTAATGCTTTTTTTGCACATTTTTCCCCTAACACAGGGTAACCCTGGATCTGATGGTTCCCCTGGTGCTAAAGGTTCTCCTGTAAGTACTGATCACATTAAGTAAAACCTGCCAAAATAAATAAAACATAAATAAACAAACTGCTGATGAAGTGTTCTGACGTCCTAATTCTGCACCCTATAGGGTCCTGCTGGTATCGCTGGCGCCCCTGGTTTCCCTGGTGCTCGTGGTCCTGCTGGAGCTCAGGGAGCTGTTGGTGCTCCTGGTCCCAAGGGTAACACTGTAAGTAGATGATCAATGAATCTCTCCATTTTAATTTTTTTGCTGTTAAGGGTGACTTAAAAGAAATATAATGTGTGTGTTGTTGCCTACAGGGTGACCATGGTCTTCCTGGTCCTAAGGGAGAGCCTGGTGCAAAGGGCGAGCCTGTAAGTTTAAGACGCTTTGATTGTGTAGAAATCATGATTGCTTATCAGTGTTTGATTTAAACAAATTTCTCTTCTTTTTCCAGGGACCAGCTGGAGCTCAGGGACTTCCTGGACCTTCTGGTGAGGAGGGAAAGAGAGGAGCTCGTGGTGAGCCCGGTGGTGCTGGACCCCGTGGACCCCCTGGAGAGCGTGTATGTTCATTTCTTTCTCTAATCAACAGCACCAATCTACACCTGACACTTAGACACTGATTAAAGCAGGATAACAGAATTTAGGCTCATTAACCAGCCACCTTACATTTTCAAATTCCCGTGAGAATTAATCTTTTTCATGTACCTGGAACATTTTACACCTGAGTGTAGTGACATGTCATGTCCACTTTTTTTAAATTTTAGGGTGGTCCTGGTGCTCGTGGTTTCCCTGGTTCTGATGGAGCTGCCGGTGGTAAGGTGAGTCTCGCACTCAGGATTAAACACATCAAATTGACTTGGTCTGAATAAATTCTTCAGTAGAGAACGGTTCGGTTAGAGAATTTCACGTAGTCATGTCTTTTTTTATTCTTGTCTTGTATGACAGGGAGCCCCTGGTGAGCGTGGTGCCCCTGGTGCAGTAGGACCTCAGGGAGCCACTGGCGAGTCTGGAAGCCCTGGTGCCCCCGGTGCCCCAGGAGCAAGGGTATGTTCTGAAGCATATTCACTCACATGCAAGATTTATATATTTCTATAACTCTGTCTTTTTCCAGGTTTGTAAGTTAGACTCATTACAAAATATTTACTGTGTATGAAAACACATCTTCATCACATTGTTTGCTATGTTTATGTATTTCACATGCTGTAGTTGACGTATTAACACGTAGTGCTGTTGTCATAGGGTGTGACTGGTAGCCCTGGCAGCCCTGGCCCTGATGGCAAAGCTGGACCTGCTGTAAGTACTGATGCAGTAGTTTCAGAATGTGGTAACTGCATTCATGAAGCAGGTTTAAGCTCATTTTTCCACACAACAAAGAATGAATGCAGTTTTAAACAATTGCGTCGTGGTTCTCACGATGATTTATTCATTTATTCATGTAGGGTGCCCCTGGACAAGATGGTCGCTCTGGACCTGCTGGCCCCACTGGAGCCAGAGGACAGCCTGGAGTGATGGGATTCCCCGGACCAAAAGGAACCGCTGTAAGTCTTGGTCATTTTTCTAACAGATCATTGGAGGTTTGCAAACAGGGTCATTAAGTTTTCCAATCTTTTGTTACTTCTTAAATATATAATCTCTGCAGGTAATAATTGTCATTATGATGTTAAAACCCTCCCCCGCTTACAGAGTCAAATATAAGCTTTGTTTTTCATCAGGGTGAGGCTGGTAAGGCTGGTGAGAAAGGACCCTCTGGTGCTTCCGGCCCTGTTGTAAGTATTTTTTAGCATGTTCGGTTATGAGCCGAATTATCCATAAAGAAGAAGGAATTTGATAACTGACTTTTTAAAATGACTTTGTTTGCAGGGTGCTCCTGGTAAAGACGGTGACGTTGGTGCTCCTGGACCATCTGGCCCCGCTGTATGTAATGTTCTCAGCGTTATTTTAACAAGATCTAGCATTGCAATAGTTCAAAACAAACCGTAATGGACCCTGATAGAAACATAATGAATATAACAACAGTACCTGGTCAAAGCTGCTGCTGATTTTCTTCTCTTGTTTGTATTTAGGGACCTGCTGGAGAAAAGGGAGAGCAGGGACCTGCTGGACCTGCTGGATTCCAGGTAGGCTTTTAAAGACACCCTTCAATTATTTTGTTGATATATTGTTGGTCTGTGAAAAAAAATGGATTTTGTTAGCCCTAATATTCCTTCCTTAATATTTGTGCAGGGTCTTCCCGGCCCCCAGGGTGCCACTGGTGAGACTGGCAAGCCCGGTGAGCAGGTAAGAGAGTCCCGGCAAATTGTTAGATGTCCTTAGAAAGAGCGAGCGAGCGATACAGAGACAGAGAAGTTTTGCATTTTCTTATTGGAGACTTAGTATTTGTCACAGTCACCATAAATCAGATGCCATGATAACCGGTTCCTCTCCTGTTCAGGGTGTTAATGGTGAGGTTGGCTCCCCTGGACCTTCTGGACCAAGAGTGAGTAGCTCTCATTTTCCTACACTAACATTTAGACAGAAATGATTGCAATCAAAGGCAAATACATACTTTCTGGCTTTTATTTAATAATCACATGTCTTTCTCTCCTCTAGGGTGACAGAGGTTTCCCTGGTGAGCGTGGTGCTCCTGGACCTGGTGGCCCAACTGGACCCCGTGGTGCCGCTGGCCCTGCTGGTAACGATGGAGCTAAGGTAGGTTCTGAAACCCTGGTCAAGGCAAAATTCCAAAAGACTTACCTGCATAATGTAGATGTTGGAAAAAGAAAAGTGTTGGAATTTGTTACACACCATTCACAGTCATTGAATTTTAAAGACTTTTGCGCAAAGGTCCTATAAAACTGTAAAAGGATCCTAAAATGAAAACACATGCACTTTGTCCTGTCAGTGCTCCAACATACAGTTCTAACACAAGTGCATGATGCTGTCTGCTCTTATGCCATAACATGAATATCACTGAAGTTAGATATTCAACAAACCTACCTATCTTCAGTGATTATTGTTGACAATAGGTCAAGCGTGCAGCTTAGTGCCTTTTCTTTTCAGAAATGTTGCCAGTTACACAAAATCAGGTGAAGATCAAAAACAGAAAAGACAAAATAACATGTGTTAAGTCTAGAACAGCTAATGGGTCGAATTGACCTACGGCTGTTTTTTATTTGTTCATTCCTTTGTTTTCATAAATCATCGATGCCCCCTGTCTCACATTTAAATCTACATGTAAAATATGGGCATTTCTACCTATAATAGCCACTGGGTCAATTTGACCTCTATTGAAATGCACTTAATGTTTGAACATTCTGCATTTTGGGCAACAGTATTTATTTTTATGTTACCTGAAAGTTATGTGCAGTCATTAATAACAGTTTATAGTGGAAACAAACACAAACAATACAGCACAATACAAAAATACAGATAATTAAATGACAATTAAACAAACCAGAGATGATGCCGGGGAAAATCTGATCCACCTGTTCAAAGTAAATAAGTAAAAGAGATCAAGAAAAGCGAGAATGTCCAACTTGAAGTCTGTAATGGAACACACAATTTCCAATTCTAGCAAATACATGCACATCTGTGTTTTTATATTTAGTGCAGCATATGCTGTTGTGTGTTACTGCAGATATTTAGGCATTGTTCATCTGTGGTGATTGTGTGTATGTGTAATCTATTTTTGTCTGTGTTTGCAGGGAGAGCCTGGTGCTGCTGGTGCCCCCGGTGGTCAGGGACCCCCTGGAATGCAGGGAATGCCCGGTGAGCGTGGTGCTGCTGGTGTGCCCGGTGCCAAGGGAGAGAGAGTAAGTTACATCTGCATGAAATTAAAAGGAGAAACAAAGAGCACAAGTTATTGTATTATCATGCTATATGTTATTGCAGTCAAAATGCACGTTACACAGGAAGTCAAAAGTTTGGACACACCTTCTCCTTCTGTGCTTTTTCTATATTATTTTATTTAATGTTGTACATCAGTGTTCAAGACATCCAAACTGTTAAAGGACACATATGGAATTATTACACATTTAGCTTTCTCTCTATATATAGTCACCTGGAATATTTTTTAATTCACAGGTGAGTTAATTTGTACCATTTCTCACCTTCTTACTGTGCTTTAGACCGTCAGTTGTGTCGTGCAGAGGAAGGGTGGGTACACAGACAATAGCCCTGTTAGTGATACTGCTACTACTGTACAAATCCATATTACAGTAAGAAACACTCAGTTAAGTAGAGAAAAATCAGCTCATCGTTAATTTAAGAAATGGTCAGTCAGTCTAAAAAAAATCTCAAGAATTTTGAGTGTGTCCCCAAGTGCACTCACCGAACACTTTAACCGTCTCTCATGAGGAACGTTTTAGTGGAGGAAGACCAAGAGCTTCCTCTGCTGCAGAGGATACATTAGAATCAGCCATCCAGAAACGGACCATTTAGGAGCACCTCAGGTAGCGTTTGATGGATTTGGCAATTGCACTTGCGTTACACATTCAAATTTCAAAGTAAAGTTGAACTGTTGTTTTTCCTTAAACAATATTTCTTGCCATAATATGGATTTGTACAGTAGTTGTAGTCGCCCTCGTGGGGCTATTGACTCTGTACCCACCCTTCCTCTGCACAATGTAACTGATATTCTAAAGCACATAAAGAAGACAACAAATGGTACAAATTAAGTCTTGAAAAGGCAAAAACAGCCCAGATGAGTGCCTTGTGGATCTGATGAGAGAATGCCATGAGTGTGCATCAAAGCAAAATGTCTCTACTTTGGACAATTTAAAACATGCAGCATGTTCAGAGTTCTTCAACACTCTTTAGTTTAACTCCATACTTCCATACGTGTTCTTTCACAATTTCAAGGTCTTCAGTATCAATGTACACTGTTGAAAATGATGCAAATAAAGAAAGAACACTGAAGAAGAACGTGTGTGCAAAATTTTGAGTTGTACTCGCATTAATACTAACCATGGTTCTATTTTAGATACAGATGTGTGAAACAGGAACCTACAGTACAAATCAAGGAACAACATCATAAAACTAGAGAATATGTGAGAAAAGGCTGACAATTTAACGAACAGTGTGAACCATTTTATTGTCTTGCAACCAGTGTCATGGCTTTCAGAAGTTTTAAGTGAAATTAAAATGGAACACCAGTATGTGCATCCATACATTCAACTATAGAAGGGCTTGGTGCGTGTGTCTCTAAATCTCCGCTGTGCCATCTCTTTCCTCAGGGTGATGGTGGTGTAAAGGGAGCTGATGGTGCCGCCGGCAAAGATGGCGTTCGTGGTCTGACTGGTGCTATTGGACTTCCTGGACCTCCTGGTGCTCAGGGTGAGAAGGTGAGAAAAGACATGTTTTAAGAACATAAGAGTGTTTTTTTTAATACTTTCTCGGTTACTTTGGAGATCAAATTCTTGACTGATGTCTTATCCTCCTTATCCTCTTCTGGGTTTAGGGTGAGCCTGGCCCCCTCGGTGTCGCTGGATCCACTGGACCTCGTGGTGCACCTGTAAGTTCTTCTCTCGAAAACACCAAATACATGCAGGAACAAACACTGTTGTAGCATAACAAATGCAGTTATTTGTAAGTTGTCTAGAAACATTGATTTTTACCATCAGTACATGCAGCTGTATCAGAACACTTTGCCATCTGATGTGAATTTAGACAAAAACATGAGAAAGAAAAAAAAATACACATTAAGAATCATCATCATCAATAATATATTCAACATGAACAATGTTTATATTTTCTACATTTTTTTTTTCATGATTTCAGGGTGAGCGTGGAGAGACTGGACCTGCTGGACCTGCTGGATTTGCTGGGCCTCCTGTAAGTATTTTATTTATTTTTTACTCCTAATATTATATTTTGAATTTCATTTGCTAGATGATGTAAAACTCTTATGTTATGGTCAGCGCTTGCTTGTTATGAGAGAGCCTGCCCTGATCGATTTCTATCATTATTATTCCACCTTAGGGTGCTGATGGTCAGCCTGGTTCTAAGGGAGAGTCTGGTGACTCCGGACCCAGGGGAGAAGCTGGTCCTCCTGGACCTACCGGACCCGTTGGAGCTTCTGGTCCTCAGGTAGGACGATCCAGATATAACACATGCATTCAAATTTATTTTAAATGAATAGTAAAAGGACAAATGTAGATGTAAATGTTTTTCGTAGCTGATTGAATTGGGTTTGGCTTTGAGATACTTTCAAGGAACACCGTTATTCTTTTAGTACCTTTCTGAAAGTAATGGGGACGTTTTAATGTGTATGTTCATATTAGTTTTAAGTTTGTTTTTAGTAATGACTTTCATTGTGTTATGTACTCTATGTATATTAGTGTGGATGTATGGCTGTGATTTCAATTTGTGTAACTTTGATGCGGCTGCTGTCTTGGCCAGGACACTCTTGAAAAAGAGATTTTTTCAATCTCAGTGAGCTTTTGTCCTGGTTAAATAAAGTAGAATTATGATAATAATAATAATAACATTGGTAACTTCTGAAATCTCTCTAGCTACAAAATACAATTTTGTTTGTTCCTTTGAGAAAAGCCGCAAACACTGCTCTCTGTACTTTTGCTTGAGTATTGATTCCAGACTGAACTGTATGAAGAGAGGTTTTAAATAATTTCCCCTGTTTAATAACACATAAATGCTCCTGATATCAATAATGTGTATCTTGTTTGTGTTGATAGGGCCCTGCTGGTCCCAGTGGAGCCAAAGGTGCTCGTGGTGGCGCTGGATCCCCTGTAAGTACGACTTTAAAATGTAAGATACTATTATGGGCAGGAAGGTTAATTTTGATATGCAGACTACTAGGTAACCTGTTAAAATGTAATCAGTGATGAAATTGTGTCAATAACAGAATCAAAATAATGTAAATTATCACCTTTGATAATTATTTATCACTTTATTAGTGTGTCAAATGAGACAAAAAAGCTAAAAAAAAAAAAAAATCCTGAACTGATGTAAACCAGGAAATTCACATCGCTACTTAACAATTACTTTCAAACTTTTGGTAAACAGATGGAGATGTTTGGGATTTCGGAAAGTAAATGTTGTTTTCAACACCAAAAGACATTTCTGTGTCCATGTCGCCCATACTGGCGAACTTGGCATGTCATCACCAAGTTGAAAGTGTCTGAACCAGTTTACTTGGATCCTGTCATGGTTATGGGCCACTATGGAACCTTCATCCTGTCAGCATTTGGGATCAGTCAAACTACTGTGACAAAAAACAGAAAAAAATCTGCACTTCATTTGCTATCGATTTTGTCCGATATCTTGTAACGACTCCCGACCAAACAAACTATAGTTCCCTATGTTTTCTTTGTAAATAACATTTTCCAATTATTTTAGAATTTAGTTACATTATGGCTCCACTCATATCTAGTTATCTGCTAACACTGATTATGGATAAATTCATTATACGTGCTTATGATCCATGTCTATGTTTGTGTATGTTGGTAGGGTGCTACTGGTTTCCCTGGACCCGCTGGTAGAGTTGGACCCCCCGGCCCTGCTGTAAGTGTCACCATGTCCACACTTTGCATTGTCCATAAAATTAGATCAGGTGAAGATAAGCAGACATATAGAATAGAGAAGGTGTATATTGTTGAAACTGGAGGAACTTACCTCCCCGGTATGTTTCCAGGGAGCTGGTGGACCCCCTGGACCACCTGGACCCACTGGCAAAGAAGGAGCAAGAGGAGCTCGTGGTGAGACTGGTCCTGCTGGTCGCCCTGGTGAGGCTGGTGCTGGTGGATCTGCTGGGCCTGCTGGAGAGAAGGGATCTCCTGGTGCTGATGGAGCCCCTGTAAGTGCCTAGGGCATGTTCACAGTACGGCGGGTGAAATCCTGCGTTTCTAAATGCATGAAGTGCAGATTCACAGCCAGAAATGAACCACAGCCCAGCAGCAGGAAGTACAGTGAGTGTTGCTGGGAACTGTACATTTCTGGCTGTTAATAGACATTTCAGGCCGTGAGAAATGCATATTTCTGACTTATCTAACCTGTGATATACTTCACTTGTAAATGCACCTGCTGACTGATGGTCGTGTGCTTTTGTGCAGGGTCCCGCTGGTCTTCCTGGACCCCAGGGTATTGCTGGACAGCGTGGTATCGTAGGAATGCCTGGACAGCGTGGAGAGCGTGGTTTCCCTGGTCTGCCTGGACCATCTGTAAGTTTTGAAAAACAAAATATTTATAGGTTCCCAAAAAGATAGGATTGCATTTATAATTGTCATATTTTAGAGCATGTTAACAGATATGTAATATATGACATATATCCTCAAATACAGCATATTGAGTGGTAATTTGCATATTTTTGTAAATAAGTTTGTTCTAGTAAATATATTAAAAACATGAGTATATATACAAACGTAATATTACATTTTCACATGGGAAGTCTTTCTCTGCATGCAGACAACTGACAACTTTATTATTTTTGCTCAGGGTGAGCCCGGAAAGCAGGGACCTAGTGGACCTGTGGGCGAGCGTGGACCTCCTGGACCTGCTGGACCTCCTGGACTGTCTGGTTCACCTGGCGAGGCTGGTCGTGAGGTATGACGACTGCGTATGCTAGATCCCCTCCTGATGTTATGGTCAGACACTTTAGTTGTGGAACGCAGACTGGAAAATATACAATTCGCACATATGGCTGTAAGAGTAAAGCATTTGACCAGCTTCACTCTTCATCCACAGGGATCTGCTGGTCACGATGGTGCCTCTGGACGTGACGGACCTCCTGGACCCAAGGTAACCCCCCCCCCCCACGTTGACTGATTTCCAGTAGCTTGTTGAGAACCGCAGAAGACAC
>JAQQAE010002699.1:0-21712 GCA_029823295.1 Pseudamia nigra | reverse complement strand
ATTTATAGAGCACTTTACAACAACAACAAAGCTGACCAAAGTGCTGTACACTCAGATTACAGAAATTACAAACAGAATGAAGACAAAACAAAGCTGAGAAATAGTTTCCCCTAAAATTAGAACTAGAAGTAGGGATTAAAGGTCAAAGCTGTTTCATCACTCTTAATATTTAGGCATCATGTATTTGGCTCCCAGCAAAAGTAAAAAAAGAAAAAAAAATCATACACACAGCAAGGTTTGAAAGCAATGCAGACTGTCTGAACAGGACACTGCATTCCATTCCATTATAGTTTTGTAGTTCTTGTCATTTTTGCCTGAATTTAATGCTTTCCTTACGTAAAGACATTTTCACCATAAACTAATGCAGAAAAGACACAAACGAACCAAAATGTAAGAGATGAGATGTACCTGGATCCAAAAAGCTTCCACATGAAACCTCCACATGCAAAAAACAATGTGCCACATGGCAAAAAAACAACAATATCAAAAACAGCAGTTGTAATGGATTAGTAGGTAGCAAGCAGCGGTATTGAATTAAAAAAGTCTACAGATAAAGTATCTCAGTTGTGCAATTTAGGCTACTTTCACAGTTTTCATGAATCAAAAACTCCATTCATGTAATTCATTTTATAGGTTGTCCAACACTAGTGCAGTGCAAGCACCTCCCCCCCCCACCCCCCAACACACGCACACACTTGTTCTCAGAGGTTCTACTGGGTTTTCTCATAATCTTGGATTATGATTGGTACTCTAAAAGTACAATTGAATTGAAATAGTTCAGTATTTCCATTTTATTTAAGTATTACTGTAAGTGCTGCTGAACTACTTGTCAAATATTGCACTTTTAGGCACGTACAGTAGCACTCAAGTACAATTACTCGATTATATGTACTTGAGGTTTTTTTTTCAGAGCATGTATGTCTTAGAGCAGTTGTTTTGCAGAATACATTGTACTTGTGCTCTTACATTTGTGAAGAAAACAAGTAGTTCTACTCAGTTACATTTGGCGTTAGTGAGTATGTTTGAGTTTACACTGAGTTTGTCTAGACAACATGAGCAAAAATGAACAAAATAGTCAAGTAAGTTAAGAAAATGAACAAAGTAAGCACCAAAATATTCACAAAACAATCAGATTAATTAAAAAAATGAACCAAGTAGGCATCAAAATGAGCAAAATACAGTAATAACAAAATAAACATATTTGACCCTCATTATTGGATTCGTTGACCATGAAAACCTACCGTTAGCATTTGGAATCATATCATTATTATCTCAATACTTATCCACAAAAAATAATATTTCTGTAATGGTACAGTAGGTATTTTTCTTCTGGCTCTAGCTCTGTGAAGGCACATTTCTGAATCACCAGATGTTCCACTACAATTTAGTGTCATTTTCATGTCTACAGCTTTATTTGTTAACTTACAGTAGCTATTTTTGCAACCCCTGTAAGTATAGGCATTCTGGATCACTGTATGTGGAATATTGTTTATATCTGGATAAAATTTTGTGGTTTGATAGGAACTATTATGGCATCATCCTGTGTTTTATGGTAAAATGTTCTGGGTGTTATTTGTGGCTTTACAAGTTTAATTTGTCCTTATCTCAAAATGGTGAAGAATCCTTTAAAAAAATCTTCTGGATCCAGACTATGATCTGGGTCACCCCTGGAATCTAATCAACTGGTCCATGCATCATTTCTAATCTATTCTGAAAATTATAGAGTAGTGTTCAACGCTGGCAAAAACATAACCTCCTTGGTGGAGGTAATGAACAAATCATGCAATAAGGAAATCTTGAGCACTTCAAATTCATGATTTTATGTATTTATTGATGTTTAATATGTGTGTGAATTATTACTCACTACTAAAGTAGTTTTTACTCTTCTGCTCTTGTACTTGAGTAGACTTTTACTTGAGTAGTGTTTCTGTTTACTCCACCCACCACTGCTTTTAACATTTAACTGCATCAGTTACTTTCTAGACACACAGTTCCCATCCCCTTCCTGTCATTGAAATCCACCAGGTGTGTTGTGTTTGTGATAAAATGCTGCTCCTTCTTCAGCTCAATAAGCTCTTTATAAACCTTCACATGAAAATATATTGTTACAAAGATGAACACAGGACTGTATCTGAGATGATGAAAACCTGAATGTTGAGACTGGACAATGACGCTGCAAACATATGAGTATTTTAATAGAATATGGTGCATTGCTGAAAATGACAACTTTACAGCTTATAAAGTAGTGAAATAAATCCAAAACATACACTGAGAGGGACCATTTTACTGTAAAATGTCCACTTTTACACACAAAAGCTGATGGAGAGATGATGAGCAACCACGTGAAACTATGAAGTCAAAATATTCATTAATGTCACATGCATTTGTGACATAAAAATCAAGATGATAAAGAAAAATATACCAGAACAACCAAAAATAACCAAGGCAATGAATAGAAATGACAACGAAATCAAGCAGATGAACACGATGAGTAACACTAATTAGCAAAAATCTGACATAATAATTAACATTATGAGCAAAAATAATCAAAATAAAGGACAAAATAGAAAAAATTAACAAATTAACAAATAAAATTGGCAATGAAATCATGATGTTGGACAGAAATGATGAAATATTCCAGAAAATGAGCAGAGAAAATCATGTACAATAGGCAGCAAAATTAGCAAAAGAGAGCAAATTAATCAAGATAATAGTCAAATATGACAGATGAATAAAATGAACAAAATTCGCTACAAAATGAGCAAACAAATAATAAAATAGTAATAATAATCAAGATAATGAGCAGAAATGAGAAAATAATTAACAAAAATGAAGAAAAATCCACATACAATGGAGAAATGACAAAAAATAAACAAAATTGTCCAACGATCAACAAAAATGAGCCTCAAAATAAACAGAAAATATCACTATTTATTTTTCAGAGACCGAACTGTTACCTATTGTAGCTACACTGGTGCACAGAAATAGTGCAACATCTCAATCTGATGAGCCATTTTTACTTTTATTCATCTTATGTAGCTAACCCATCACCATAAATATCATTCATCGTCAGGAACCTTGATTGCTACACCAATCATCAAAATTTACAAATCGCAAACCATAATTTTAAACTGGTTTAAATGGGAACAGATGCACATTTTACTAAACATGTAAAATCTAAAGAAACCAACGGAGCATGTGCAGAACTAACCAGCAGTGTCAACCGCGAACATAGCATCATGTATGGAGTTCTGCTGCCTCTGTAATGGCTGCCATCCTTTCACTGACACCACCCACCACCCACCCTCCTCCTCCTCCGTGGCTCCTCTGTGCCCATGCATGTAGTGAACATGCATGGCAGCATGTCTCCTCCTGTAGCAGCCTACCTCCTGCACCACTCCTCTCACTATTTCAAGGAAAGTGCAACCTTTGCCTTGGGCCTTAATTATGTTCAATTTGCCAAGCTGGGCCTGAAACCATTGGGGGGTGGAAAAGCTCTCTGACCTATTTATCAATGCAGCTTTTTCCTTCCACTCAGAGGGAGAGGGACAGGGGGAGAGAGAGGGGAGCGGGAGAGATACAGTACGTAGACTTCCAGCTTTTACATAAGTGAAGCTACAGCATAATCATACTTTAAGAAAATGCAGTGATGGTGCAGTACATATCCTGACTAATCCATTTCTCTGTTTGTACCGATGAGTCCTGCACATGTGGATGTTCATTTGAGTGTTGGTTTTCGGCAGCAAGTTTTAAAAGCCTTGTGAAATAGTGTTCACTTCAAGGGGGATGAGGTCCGCCGTGTCCCTCCGAAAAGCAGCCCAAAGCTTCTTTTTGTGTTAATTCTCACTATTAGTCCGTTCACTCTAATTTTGTTCAATCTCTTAAAATGAATTTTTGCTCATTTTGTTGCATATTTTATTTCTTTTTTTCCCTTTTTCATATTCCTTTGATTATTTTCTTAATTTTTAGTTCATTTCTTAAATCATGTTTATTTTTGCGGCCATTTTCTTGATTACAGTATGTTGTGGCTTCTTGATTATGTTTTGTTGATTTTATTAATTTGGTTTTTATGCTTTACAAAAAATAATGAGTGTCATTCATTATTGGATTTTTTTTTTCATTTTTGTTAATTTCCTCAATTCCATTGTTTATTTCATAGATTTTTTTTCATTTCCTTGATTATTTTTCATATATTGTCAGTTTTCTCCCCTGATGGGTTGATTTTTGATCATTCATGTTTTCATGTTTTCTCAACTTTTGGCGTCATTTATTCAATTCTTTAGTTCATTATTGTTAATTTTCTTGATTATCTTTATTTGATTACTTTTGATTGATTGTTGTAAACTACAGCATACACTGCTGTCTTCATTTTTCTTATATTATCTATGACTTAAATGTGAAAATGATGCTATATGATTCACTTGCAGTAGTGTTTTTACTTTGTAATTTTTTACATTTTTTTCCCTAGAATTTTTTCAAACTTTTTGTTGATTAAAAAAAAAAATCATTCTTATTTTGTTTTTTATGATGTACATAATTAATTTTGTTTATTGCTACATTCATTTGTATTATTTTTGTTGTTTATTGTTTGTTCAATTGTTTTTTGTTCATTTAATTATGATTTTGTTTTTTGTTCATTACTGTTAATTTTCTTGATAATTTGGTTAATTTTTGTCTGCTTTGTTGATTTAGTGCTCACTTGGTTCATTTTGATTTATTATTTTGAGCTACAGTGCATGCTGTTGTCGTCAGTCTTATATTTTGCCCTTTGCATGTAATGAAATGTAAAATTTTGTTTCTAATGAGCCCTTGGTCTACTTTTTGTTCAATTTTCTGTATATTTTGTTGTTTTGTTTAATATTTCCCTAATTATTTTCTTATTTTTTTTGGTTCATTTCTTAAAATTATTTTTCTTTTGGTCATTTTCTTGATTGTTTGCTTGTGTGTGTACTTTTTCATTTTTGTTCATTTTATTAATGTCATTTTATTCTTTACAAAAACAGTGAAGGTTTTGTTCATTATTAGGTTCAATATTGTTCACTTCTGTTAATTTCCTAAATTGTGTATTGCTTATATTCATGATGATTTTGTTCTTTTTGAATGAATATACACTACAGTGTACCCTGTTGTCTTCAGTCTTATATGTAATTATATTTACATTTAATGAGTGAAACCTTGTTGTTTGTTGTTTTTGCATATTATATGTAAGAAAATTATAAGAAATGTATAAAGGCAGCATATTGTGCAGGAGAGGGTAGAAGTCAATAAGAGCTTATTGCAATTCCTCTGCTATAGAAAGAAAAAGTTAATTAATATAGTACAAGCATAGATACAAGATTTATTGAAAAAACAGAACTAATATAAAAGTTTATGTTTATGATGGTATTTGGATTAATCTGCAGCTAAAAAATGTTATTATGTCAGTTTATAAGGACTTTTTGGCTGCACGTTTGCTCATTTTCTTGCTTAATTTATTGATTTTTCTGCAATTTATTTTTTATTTTGTTTATTTTCTTGCTAATTTTTTCTTTTTTTTCTGTTCGTGAACCTACGCAGAAAATCCACAATCTGATCCATTAACATCTCACCAGAACAGAGACGAGATGATACAGAGATGCCGCCTGACTGTTCAAGCACAGTATTCCCCTGCCCTCTGTTCATTTTCTATGTCAAACCTGATCTTTATTGCATGATTTCAAAATGCAACTCAGAAAACCCGTGTTTATTCCACCCGTCGTCACCGTGTTATCTCTTAGCCCAACCACTGCTACTTCAATAGATACTAAAGGAGCTTCTTCAGACCACGATTGGAGGTAAACACTGAGGAGGCCATTGACCTTTCATTATAGCTTCTGATAAGGCCAACTATCTCCCCTCTCTACACTGTGCCCTAAATGTCAAGTCACTGTATGTGTTATAATTACCCCGAGTTGGTATTTTCCTCCTCTTTATGTTTCAATGCATGGAGCAAATCCAGCTCACTGAGGTTGGCTGAGGACGTGTCGTACCACATTTGACGTGTGCGGTTAATTTAGCCGTTCATAGGATAATACACTTTGTTTTTTTGTAGCGTTTTCAAAAGATGGAAAGCATTCTTAACACTGAGAATTCTCCTCCCCAGAGTAAAGAGCTTGTTAATACATTCTCATTAAGAGGTTTTATGCATGGACAAATAAACAAATGCTAATAAACTCCTAATTATTTTCTCACAACAAATTCAGGGGTTTTGAATATTCATGTTTGGCCAAAAAGTAGTGCAATTATTTTCCCTTTGCCAGGATGTTCCAGAGTGTGCTGCTTCCTTTTTAAAAAGCCATATTTCAAAACTACTTGACAGTCATAATTTCATTTCTGGAACAGAGAGGGATCTCTTAAAGTGTTAGCATATGTCTAACAAAGAGATTAAATGTGAGCGATTGTTAAAAGAATATTTTGATTTTGTCTCTAAAAGAAGAAAGGTTATTAAATGATCTGGCTGTGTTTTTTTTTTTTTGCAAATTTATATTTAATTGGTTATTGAACGTCTTATTTTTCCCCTTGAGCAGTTATTTCAAGGTTTTTGCCTGCAGCTGAAGCTCACACACGGTGTCAGTTATATTTTGTTGTGAAAGGTAATGTCATAGTAGTGCAGTATTTCCCCACAAAACAGGAACGTCTTCCCAACATTGACTCAGTACAATGTACCATATTTCCACCCTATTGTAGGTGCTGTTTTCTGTGAAAACCTTGTGCATCACTAATGCAATTTGACTTGGTAGTGCAATTGTGTGGAAGACAGTAGGCCCATTTCGTTGAGTGTCAGGGAAGGCTTTTAAACTGTCACCTCACTCTCCTTCCTTCATACAGAAACCTTTTAGAGTCCTCTCTCCTGTTTGGACAATGGAGTGTGAATGCTGTTTCAGTGTTCTGAATTTTGCTACTGAGTTATACAGTGGCCTAATGACTGATCAGGTTGCTTGTTTTTTTTTTCTTTTTGGATCTGTGCACGATGGGTTCTGACATCATTTTGACATAATGGATTTGGCACGCACAGACAAACTGTATCAGGAGTCCAACTCTAGTCTGCATGTCGACAGACTGCCGTGATTCAAGATGGCACCTGTCTCTCTGATGTCTTTACCGTCGCTGCTCTGAGCCTTCTGCAGCTTAGTGACAGCCACAGTCCTTGCTGACATGAAAACCCGGTGAGAACCAGAGGCTGAATCTCGGATTAGAAATGTTCTTGTAAGCATTAAGATGCATGAATCTCTCTGTTAAGGACAAGGCTCTATATTAGTTGTTAGATTAAAAACTGCAGGGGTGCTAAAGACATTTGTCAGACCGATTCCATGCAGTGATTTGCTGCATGCCTCTAACAAGTGCAGTCATCACTTGCACATGGCAGAAAATGAAGTGAGGGGAAAATGAAATTATGATTTGTGATGACAAAACTGAGATGTGTGTGCTACCACAAAAACAGCAACAACTCATGAATAATGCATGGCTGCCGTGGGCTATAGATTAAGTGTGAATATTCATTAATTTGCTTGCCCTTTGGGAGGTGATGCAAATTCGTACAAAGGCATGCTGGCAACTGGGTTATCCACCGCTCCTATGAGTAAATAAAAGTAACTACGGAGGGCACTTGTTATTTCTTCATAAACTGCCTGTGACTGAAGGACAGCTTTGGCTCTGTTAGTGGGTAAGAAGTTTTAACAGGGTTTTCCTGAAGTAGTGACCCGCCTAGCTCTTAAGTGCTAAGTCACCAGAGCAGGGAAAGCCCATTAGTGCAAAGAAGGTGGGGGAAGGCAAGAGTTTGAGTGATTAGGCTGATTGGAAATAGCAGCACTAGGTTGCTCAGGTCAAGACTAATCAGCTTCAGAATAGAAGGAAGGTCCCTAACGAGTAAAAGAGAGAAAGACAGAAATGCTACTGCTGTCCAGTGTAAACAAGCATCATGTCACAGACACGACTAATAACACTCTGTTACAGCCCCGGGCAGACACAGTGCAGTTACTGAGTCAGCATGGAGATGGATGATGCACTGATGAGGATAAAAACAAATCTGCAAATACTTGATTGTTCTCTTTAATCCCACAGTTTGTGCTTTTGGACAGAGCTCACGGAAGCACAGGCTTAAAACACCCTAAAAATCAGCAGAGATGCATCGTTCAGAAGTGGGGAATCATGAGTCCATGCCTCATTTTCTTCAACCATAAAAAGGCACTGGGAAGGCTAAATTGATTTTGTTTAGGGGTTCATTTGCACATTTATCCACCCTGTATGGATGGCTCTACCGTGAGATGCCCCAGCATCACAGTACTGGCAGGAGATGAGCAGGGATTGGATGGAGATAAACGACTCATTAACCTCAAATTGATCACGGGCTGCACACTTGTGAGGACATTTCATCATTAATATTTCAGCTTAATTATTTGTGCGGGTGTTGACTCCGAGGCCCTAATTTACACGTCACCATGTGATGTATGAATTATTGTAATGAACAATATTTGAACAGTTATTTCTTTCCCCCAGGGCCATTTTTCTTTTTACCTCATCGCTTTGTCTCACATTTTTCTACCCTAGCAGTCTTTGTATGTGCAGAAATAATTTGGCTTCATGATAAACTCATGAAGTGTGAGTTTAAAACCTGGCAAATGACACTTACAAATCAAATGTTCGTTGATTTATTGGTTGAGGGAATTTTGTTACAGACGGCTGTATCCCTCTGAATTGCAGCAACAAAGTTTCAGTTTTGCTGTGCAGAAGCTTTTCCAGTATTGAAATATACTTTAGAGAAAAGCTGTCAGTAGCGGCTGAACTTGTTGTGGCAGATAGACTGGCAAAAATGTTTTCATGAAGTTTTGTTTGTCTCGCTTGAGCTGTTTTCTCTGTTGTCCCTACTCTTACTCTGTATGACATGTAGTATGATCAGCACAGAGATTTGCTATCCCATAGAGGAATGCTTTGCTTTGTTTACCTTCCTCCCTGATGCCTTCTTCACTTATGCTCAGCCAGGTAGTAGCAACAAACTGAAACTTTCATTTCCGCTAACCCAGTGCCAGCAGTGGATGAACAATCCAGAGCACCTACACACCTCATTCTATACACTTTTACGATGACTTCAGAAAACATGTAAAAAGAGTGAACCAGCATGGCAACACCAGGAAGCAGACAACACATTTCTTGGATGGATGCTGTCACCACACTCTCAACTTTAATAGACTTCCCTGATTGAGCTTTGAGGTTCAGAGTATAGAACCAGATTGAGAGGTCTGGGGATTGGAGGTGAGTGCAAACCTGTGCATCAGCATGTCTTAATCCCAGAGCCATAATCTGGGATTAGTGATCCTCTCCTCATTGGGTCCAGATTAGAGCATCCGCTCATGCAGCAGGCTCTGCACCAGCGGCTGGTAACACCTCTCCAACCCTGTAGGAGGAGCTTGGAAAGGCTGTGGGGTTTTCTGATTGGACAGCACTCTGAAAAAACTATGTGGTGACAGGGGTTGCCAAGGCGATCATGCTGTCTTTGTGATGATTGGTTGTGTCAGAGCTCAGGATGGCTGCCTGTCCTCAGACCCGCATTAGATCACACACTGGAGACTGTGTATTTATGTATTTATATACTACATATGTATGTACACACTGTTGAACATGTATGTAAACTACAAGATTGGAAGCTTTTCACTCAAACACTTCAGAACAACAAATTTCACAAGGTACTCATTAGGACAGTGAGGCATTGATTTATGGATGTGAAAGTGAGCAGTGGGAGCAGTATTTCATTTGCACGTGAGTTTGTGTGCACAAAGAGATGGTCACATATCAGTAATATACACACACAGTGGTGAGGTTAATCTCATCACCCTGCGCACTGGCACATGGTGGAACCATAATCCTAAGGGTCAGAGGTCAGCTTCATGCTGCTCGCCTGGCTGAAAGGGCAGATGGGACACAGACATACACAGGTCAGCCTCACACTGCCGGGCTGGTTTGAAGGGCAGATGGGTACATTGTGTCATTACAGCGGCCTAGCTACAGCTTGTGGGGGCGGCCATGTTGTCATTGAGAGGACATTGACTGGGTCAGGTGTACAGAAAACTGTAGTGAGGAGGTCTTTGGTTTGAGTGTATTAATATCTGCTTGGCCTGCATGACATTGGAAAAACTCACTTCCGCTATTTTTTTGACAGAGTTTATTGTGATGTTAAAATAATGCAAGGATTCTTACCAGATAATTAGAAAATCTGTATTTGGAAAGAATCATGCTAGAATATCTGGATAATTTTGAAGGGATTTACTCTGCACAGAACATAAACAGAATAGTAATAAAGGCTGAAAATTACTTTTTGTTCTGACGACTTTGGATGGAAATTCGGAATTATAACACACCAGCCAACTTCCTGTGAGACACTGTTGATAATGTATTTGTTTCTGGGTGGTATCATAATTTCTGAAGATGTACAAATTCTATACAATTAGTGGTGATTTTGTTGAAGCCATGTCACTACGCTTGAGTCATTTCAAACTGGTTTCTTGAACATGACAATGAGTCACTGGACTCAAATGGCCTTCACAGTCACCAGATCTTAATCCACCACAGCACCTTTTGGAGGTGGTGGAACCAGAAATTAACATCATGAATGTGCATCCAACAAATCTGCAGCAACTGTGTGACACTACCATGTATGGACCAACATCTCTGAGAACCGTTCCCAGCACTTTGTTGAATCTATGCCATGAAGAATTAAAGCAATAAGGCAGACAAAAGTGAACCAGGTTAATCAATAAAGTAGTCAGTGCATGTATATCACTATAATAAAATTTTTATTGGACACATTACTGTAGTGGCATAAAATTTATAAAACAGACAATGATATCAATAGTTGTAATAACATATATGACAATTAATCACCACCTCCAATTTCAAGATTGTGACAGTGAAGAATGTTGCCACAGTGTGACTTCTGCAGATACATCACAATAGCACAGCTGAAACAATGCATTATGAAGACCCCTTTTGCCACTATATCCACACCCACTTACTGCATCTGGAGCCCACATTCATGTCTCATAACTAAAATCATTGCAAGTTACGTAAATCCCATTTAAATTATTTGCAATTTTGTCTTCTACATGGATGATTTAGTAGGTCATTGTGAATCTGGCTTCTGAAAAGCCATTAATGCAAAAAGTGATTTAGACCACATGCAGCAAGCCTGTAAGGCAGAAACTCTGAAGCTGAATTGTTCTTTCTGCCCACTTTCATGTTCTCATTTGGAGCTAATCCACTTGAGGGTTTTTATGAGATGGAGAATTCAGTGAACAGCAAAAGTCTGAGGAAATGGCAATGATATTATATTGATTTAGTAAAACAACACAAGCCGTGTCAGAAAACCATTTTGTTTCTTTTTATGCAACTCTTTGGACATAGTTCACAATTAAACACAGATTCACTCAGCACATTTCAGCAGTCATTAAGTGCTTTGTTTATCCTATGGCATTTTATTGCTACTGTCTTATATAAAATGTCATTGGTGTAAGAATATCTTTTTAAAAACAAAAAATTCACTTATATAGTTCATTTTGCTCACATGTGTCTACTTTTTATTGGGAGGATATTTTGTAAGCTGCTTCCACTGCATTTCCCCTGCAAATGTGGTATTAAAAATATTGCAATTTTAAGGAATTTAATACATGTATAATCTGCTTTTGTGGGATTAGGCTCCCACATTAGAACAAATCATGGAGACACAAAGGGCAGGCACTGGGAGTCTAAATATATTCTCTTTATCCGTCAGTGCATCAGCCCCATTTTTTAGAGATGATGATGAGCGCTGGTGCTTAGTTTTTACAGCAGAGGCAGAGGTGCGTTAAAACAGGCAATGCTGATATACTGTAGACATTTACAATATATGTGTCATACCTTGTGTGAGCAAAGATGAAATTCAGTTTAACACCAGGACATTGTGAATCTGATGTCCATGTGGATGTTTGAGTTCATATCCCACACACAGAGCCTTGTCTAAAATGCTTGTGTATGCAAGAGGGTAAGAGTACATATGCATGGGAAGAGGTGGGCTGAGGGTGACAGCCCTCACTTAGGTCTGTCAGACCTGGAACTCTGCAGGCTGTCAGTCCCAGGATAGCAAAGAGAAAATGGAATACACTTTATCCCTGCTCTCCTGCAGGTCAACTGTGACAGGGTTGCCCCTCAATTACTGAGTATCAGCACCTCTTCTCTCCTCCCCTCTCCCCTTTCTTCTTCTCTTTTCCCATTCCGCGCTGCAGTATGTCTGGGTGTGCGCTGTAAGAACCGTGCAGAGAAGAAAAATAGAGAAGAGAGTGGGGGCAGGGTGGCAAGTACCTACAATAAGCTGCCTGGAGATTCCATAGAGCACAACGAATTTATACCTCCGTTTATTGTTTGAATATATTTCCTCACCTACAGCAAGGATTTGTTTGCTGTCATTACCACACAATGTAATGACTGTATGTTGCAGTGGTTGTTCTCTGAATACTGAACATCCCTTTAGATGTACGTAGCAGCTATATTCACCGTCAACCATCATCTCTTTAAATAAATTGCATATGTCTAATGATCTTAAACTTCATGTTTTATGTATCTACCTTAACTAATAAGGTCAACTAGCAGTGAAATGGATGACTGGAATCTATGCATTTTAATGTTTCTTCAGAACAATAGACACGCGCCAAACACAATAGGGTGGATATGGAATCAGTCAATGAGGAGGTAGTGTGACCAGCTGGAGCCCTCTACCCCCTGACCTCTAGGTCACCAACCGCTACCCTTTTCTTTTATCCACTTCTCCTGGTATACTCATGAAAATGCATGGAATGGTAAAGTTGCTTTGTCATACAGATAACCCTGGCGCGTGGAGGTCTGGTAGGGCACCATTACAAAATCACTTCCCTTTATATAAAGGGGGTGAGCCCTCAGATTCCCCTTGACGTGTCATCTTCTCTGTATTTGTGATGGAAAGCAAGGTCAGACCTGACACAGATGGACTGGGTTCTGTCTAGAAGTTGAGCAGTATAACTGGACACTTATGCTTAACCTTGACCTGACACACTGCCAGACAATGGTGCCTTAAGGTCACTTGGGTTATAATTTCCATAGTAGAGTAGGTGATAGAAGCAATGGACCAACTCCATGAAGCAGACCAATCTTACTGCAGCTCCCCTTTCTTTATTCAAGCCTTACTAATGCTTTGGGCCAAGCAGAATAGGACTCAAACTGTGTATCTGGGTCCCTTTTCAGAGCAGTGACTCATGCTTTGTATTAGGAGACTAAAGAGCTCGGTCCTGCTCTTCTGTCCTCTTCAGTGGCCTGGCATAGAGACTTCACCACCTCCAGCTCAGAGTGCACACTGCTGAGGCGGCATAGAGCGTCCCATTTTGAAACTGAACTGTAAAACAATCCAAACTGCAGAGCAACTGATCCGCCACCCTCACCACCCTCAAACCACTGTACTTCAATTGTCGTGTGAGGCATTAGCAAGAGATGGACCTGTCACAGAGAACGGGCCTTGAAGCTTTTGAGTGCAGGGACACTGTCAGCTTGGAAGCAGAAGCTGACAAAGCCTTGCACCTCCATTTAGAATCCACTTAGAGGCGGCTCCTGACAGGTTATGAGACTGCTTCACTCTTATTTGTTTATTTGTATTTCTAGAGCAGTGACCCGGTTTGACATAAAAGCCTTTAAATGGAAGTCAAACCATCAGTTTCAGCAGTCAAGTCACTTTGATTGTGCTGGAATCAGTGGATACAATAGAAATATTGAATTCTCCCTGTGCTGGATTCAATGTCTGTCTCTTCAATCTAGTATCATGTCTGTAAACCTCAGCTTCTGTGTTAGCTGAGTATTGTCAGACAATTGACAGAACACTGCTCATGCTCACACTCCTAGGAAAGAGGCAGAGACTGTAGAGAGTGCTACAGATAACCAACCAAACATCCATGGATAACTCTGTGCCCAACTTCCCTGGTCTTATATTTCCAGGGTTAAAAATCAATAGGGCTACTGCTGATGAAATTTGCCGCATGACTGCGTGTCAAAGTCTGCAAAGTAGACCTGGACCAAAGCATTTCTCCTTACCCACCCATTCACTTTTGTTCCATTCTGTTTTTGAATGCAAAGGGGATTTCATTTCATTCTTCTTTTTGCCATTTTACTTATTTTTTTTTTCTTTTGCTCTAAATCCAGCTTTTGGAAGGCCCAGGGGCTGAGTAAATGTGATCGATTTCTAGAGAGTGTGTCATCTAGGCCGCCCTTTTAGGAGTGGTTTTGTAACAGAGGCACAAAGACGCGTGGAGCCATCATTCAGCTGACTCTTCTATTGTTCACTTAATTCATGCTGAAGGATCCAGGTCAGGCCAGCAAGCACCCTTTACAGGTTAGAAGTCAGGACTCCTCTCCCATAAACCAAACCAGACAAGAACCAAAGCGCTTAGGACCAGAGGCATGATGCATTATTATCTACTAGAAATATATTTCCACAGCTGTTTCTCCTCTATTTGTAATGTGACTGTGAAACTAATGAGAACAGAATGTCTCTGAAATTATATTTGCTCAACAGGGTTTGCAGGACAGGGACCTGATATGAGATGGGATGAGAACATCAAGCGTGGTTATTAGTTGGTATGTGTTCACTGGATGAGCAGGTTTGAGATAATTTCAAATCTACACTCTGCTGTTTTGTCTAACATGGATGCATTTTCTGGGATGAGAATAATGCCATGTTGAATCTGCGTGAATTAACCATAGCGGTATGCCATTACTATGTATTAGATATGGATATAGCTCGTTTATTTAGCTTTTATCTCTTTCAGAAAGTATTCCCAGCCTTGCTAAGTCTATAACAATGAGCTCCTCCCATCTTACAAATTCCCAAAGAAGCTATCTTTTCCCCGTCACTGAGGGAAGAATGCACACGGCAGCCACGCAGCCGGGCTCTCCTGTGAAGGAGAATTAATCTGCTCCAAACAACCTTTTATTTTCTCTACACAACTGCTTGTCAGCCTCCACTAAAAGCAATTTGTTTTTGGCCCGCTCCTTCAGGCTCATGTAGCAGGGCCGAGAGAGCAGTGTGGCATGTTGTTTCAAAAAGGAGAAGAGGGGGGGGAAACAGTGCTTTAATCTGATTAAACCTGGCTAAAATCCCAAACCGGAGCTGAAGTGCAGTGCTTGTGGTTTCTGAACGGCTTACGCTAAGTCTGTACCATGGAAATAATCTACTCCTAAAACCCAGGAAACAAATCAACTATGGTAAGGACATAAGTCGCTGTCATTACGGAGTCATTAGGAACAACATTTCCATGCAGCATGCAGGCCGACGCTGCTGGCAGAAGGGGGCAGTGTGTGTGTGTATCAGTGTGTGTGTGTTTGTGTGTGTATGCACTTCTGTGATCAGGCCTTTGTATTCAGGTTTATACAGTATGTCTGTCCATGATTTAAACAAAGAGTAGAAGCATAGACATCCCTGTGTTTTACGTATATGTCTTCACATTTTTAGATTTTACATGTGTGCCAGATCTGTGTGAGTGCATGTGTGAGTCTCTCTTCACTACATGTCTATATGCGTGTATGTATGCCTGTTTCTCTGCACTGCTGTGGGATTGCAGGATGACTTCTCGGGTGCTGAATAATGAATCAAAGCATGGGAGAGGAGCAAAGTCACACTGCAGCAGCTTGTCTCTCTGCTCTGCTTTTTACTTTAGCTGAGCTAGATGACTGGAGCCTCGAAGAAGTTCTCTCTAATAGGGCCAAGACCCTGCGATCTCCTCCACAGCTGTACATCACAAAATTCTCTTTGATATTCCCTTTAATACAAGTTGGACCAGTGGGTAAAACTCCAGGTCATCAATGAATATTTAGAACATTAAAAACATTGAATATGTAGGCTTTATCAATTGGAAATATAATCAGTAAGACAAAAGGAAGCAGCCATTTAGGAAAATCAATAGAAATCTCTCATAAACATGCACTCCAACAGATGGGTTTTCCCATCAATTTAATGAAGAAAACAAAACCAGTTTATAATCAATATTGGTAAATTACCTTAAGGTGTAAAGGAAGATCTGGGGAGAGGAAGTATAAGTTTTCAGTGCCACCTTGTAGGCTACAAGCAATAACACAATGTAAGATCTTCTAATGACACTATTAAAGTGTTTTACCAGTCTGCACCGTGTTGTCAGCCACAGTGTTTCATTCTCTCATTAATAGCCTCCCATCAGAGTGCAGATTTCAATATCAGTTTGCTCTCATTATCTCTGTTCTCTGATACCATTTCATTTTGCGCGGGCTAAATTAAATGTAAAAATCATAATACAATTTTGCTGGAGGAGAACATGGAGGCTAATTGCATTAGGCTGAACTGTTGGTGGCGTCTGCAGCAGCTAGGCCCTATCACTCTCCCGCAATTAGCGCTGGCTACTCCCCTCAGCAGCAGGTGTTGTTCTGCCCGTGCCAGCACTCCAGCTGATTACCTAAGCCGAGTGCTGCGAGCTGCTCTCCATCCATCTAGGTTACAGCACCACCACTACAACTCGGTACGGATACACAGAGAGCCGCAATTACATTACCAGGGAGCCCACAGACACAGATGGTGGGCTATATACGCCACTGTCACTCTAAAAGGAGAAATGTTGCCTAGAAATGACTGGTGTGATTCTATCATGTTGCAGGTGGAGAAGAGTGGTAAGCTCCAACCTTGGACTGTAAGGTTGTGGTGGACTGACTGGAGAAGCCAGGAGGATGAGGAAGAGTGAGCTGTGAGTGGTAGCAATGGCAAAAACCTGACATACACACACTCATGCAGGAGGCTGGCAGCATTCCAACAGGCTCCGAGAGCAGTTGGGCTAACCAAATTATAAATTTACAAGGACTAAATTACATAGCTACTTTGCACACATACTGTCACATCAGAGACACAGTCAGGCACACACACACACACTCCTTCTCTGACTGTCTCTCCTCTTTCATACACAGATACACACACGCACACACACCAGGCACACGGAGACAGCCGACATCAAACAAGTGATCTTGAACTCTGGACAGGTATGGAAGGTTCAGTGCATGACATGAATAAAATAAACCCCAGACCCAAAGGAAGCTCAAAGTGCACAGCTTTTTGAACTTGCATATGCATTCATTGGCAATCCCGTCTTCAGTGTGATGTGATGAAAAACAATATGAAATGTGAAACTGACAGCTGACATTAGGGAGGAAAAGCAAACAGCCTTCACCAGGATGCAAGAAGAGGTTTCAGATTAGCTTGTTAATTTTTATGTTGCTATGTTTCTTTGAATTATGGTACATTGTAAAGTCGCAACCATTTCTTACATTGATGTCTGTCTGAAATATATAATATAAAATATGAAATAAATATGGAAATTCCGACCAATATCCCTGGCATCTCATGTTTTTTTTTCAAATCAACACAACCTTGCTGCATTTATAACCTAGTCTGGATTTATGCTTCAGCAGTTAAAAGCATCACCAACACGGAATATGGTGGCCATCCACATGGATCAGGACACATTAGTTGACACTTCTCCTTTATAATTGTGTCCATATTCTTTTGATCACTCTGTAATACAGGTGGTGGTGTCGATATATCTGCCTGGTTTCATCGCTGAACATAAGATATATTATTTTTGTGTATGTAAAATAGAAATTGAAAGAAAATCCTGCACAAGCGAGGGAGTAGGGTTTATTTAAACACTGGTCTTCCTAGGCATTTTGAACAACCAATCCTTTAAGTATGTACTAAACAGATTAGTTTGTGTCTTTTGTGCATGAATAAATGATGGGAACAACAAATATGAACAAATTAATCAATGTAAATGAGCTAAAATTAGCAAAATATTCTACAAAATATCCAAGAACATCAACAAACATAACAGAAATAATATAGGAAATAATAATGAGTCGGAAATAATTCACACCATGAACAATAGTCAAATACATAATCAACACAGAGATAGAAAATGAGCAAAATAGCCAGCAAAAAAATCAAGACATTTAATAAAATGAGCAACAAAATGAACAAAATAAGCCACCAAGTTAAAAAAAATGGCATGAAATAATCTGAGAAATTAACAAAAATAATCAAAACAATGAGGAAATTAACAAAATAGGAACAAAAATGAATCTAATGATAAGCAAAGTAAGGTTTTTTAGTGACCAAAAAAATTACATTACATTTGTATGATGATATGATTGACATATGTTTGATGTACAATGCAACGACAATGAACATAGTAATGCATGAGGATAAAAAGCAGCAAACAATGAAGAAAATATGTATAAAATAAGCAGAAAATTAACAAAATAATTCATTAAATAAATAAATAAATTGACAAAAAATAGACCATAAAGGGAATAAAAATTAATGAAAATTACCCAAAAAGAAAATAAACATCACCATTGATTATTGATCGCAACAATATTGATCACTAAGGACATTAAGGAAGAAAGCAAATACCTCATCCAACACTTAGAACATGGACACTGCACTTAAAATATTAACAATATCCAGTGATTGTTATGATCAATAATTACATCACTGTGCAATAAATCTTTTTATGTGTCTGTGTTTTATGTTGTATCAGGTTATTTTTATGGTGTGCGTATTTTTATGGTAGCTTATGTTGTACTTTTTTGGTTTTAAATGTCATTCACTCAATGCGGACAGCTGTGCAAACCAAACTGCTATGTACTTTAATTGCTGCACTTAAATATAATCTCTTCAAACAAAGTCTCTTGAATATCAGTACAAATACAATAAAAGTAGAATGAACAGAAGATGAACTAAATAATCAACAACTTGGCAATCCAATTACAAACACTTCTCATGCAGCCTGTTTGTAAACGTCACACACTTCAGGCTGGATATCCAAAAACAATGTGAAAACCTGAATACGTCAAAGCTATAGCGACATGTGTCTTGTCATTTGTACAGCAGACACCAATTAAAGCAGTCTACAGAACTTTTTTTCTTTCTTTTCCAGATTCTTAATCCAAGCTAAATATACATTCAGCCCAAATCTTGCCTAAAACAGCCAATGGATCAAACTTAGCAGCAGCTGTTTTTCAATCATGCATTACTCATTGTCACAACCCAGTTTCCATAGGCATGGATTTCAGCTGAGGGAGTCACTGATTCACATATTCAGAGGATGTGGGCATGGTTCGTAAACTCTCTGTCAGTAGCTCAGCGATTGAAACTAATGGAGGTTTTTGGAGTTACAGCCTCCGGAGCATGCGACAAGACCAGATTTTGTGTTGAGTATTTTGAACGTCTGTAGTCCTGAAAAGTACAAGCGCTATCAACAATTACCACTTGTTATAGAACGGAAACGGAAAGAGTATGAGCAGCAACAAAAAGAGCGTGAGCACAAACAGTTAGAAGAAGAAAAGGAGCATGAGCACAAACTACTGCAACTTCAAAAAGAGAATGAGCGAGAAAAAGAGTATGAGCTCTGGATGGACAAGAGGGAGCAATTGATAAGGCAGGAGAAAAAGAAGCTAGCTTTAGGTAGCGGACGTCAGGATTATCATGAAGTGACTGGGGCAAGTGAGTGTTTCTCTCTGGTACCACAGGCGTTTCCGACCCCGTGTGATATGTCTGACACCAGGGCTCTGGAGGCAGAGTGCCTTGAAGCTTTCCCTGTCTATGCAGTCACTTAGTCTCAAGTAAAGACATTTAGTGATGTTTCTGGTGAGGGCAATATACTAACTGAGGAGCCTGCAGTGGCTGCAGGTGATCTGGATTCTGTTGACATTGCCAGCACTCTGTGGGTAGAGTGGGGCGATGGGGGTGAGCTTCCAATGGAGACTCAGGGTGCACTGGGTGTGGCCCAGAGACAGGTTTCCACTCTAGGTCCCCTTACAGAGACGGTTTCGTCTGAGGAGGAGGGGGAACCCATGATGAAAACAGTTTCAGTGAGTGATCCAGATCTGGTTGACCTTGCAGACACTGTATGTATGGAGTGGTGTAGGTTCAGTGAGCTTCCTATGTTGACTCAAATCACATCGGTTGTCACCCAGGAACAGGTTCCCACTCTAGTTCCCCTTAGAGAGACAGTTTTGTCTGAGGAGAAGGGTGAACACAGTGAATGTTGCAGATTCTGTTGACCTCGCAGATATTGTGTTAGCACCGGGGAGTAGTGAGAGTGAGTCTCCCAGGTTGACTCAATGTGCATTGATTGTGGCACAGAATGAGGATCCAACTTTCATTTCCCTCAGAGAGACAGCTTTGTCTGAGGAGGACAGTGAACACATGGGCTTTTATCTCAAAGACAATGTGCTTTTATGACGGTGGAGAACTCTAACTCAGCTGACTACTGATGAGTGGACGGTGCTTAGTCAGATAGTGCTACCTCAGTGTTATTGTGATGCAGTGATGCATCTGACTTATGAGACACCTTTAGCGGGTCATTTAGGCATTAGGAAGACTCTGGCTAAGGTCATGAGGCATTTCTATTGGCCTGGGCTCCAACGTGATGTTGCAGCTTCCTGTCACTCCTGCCGTTCATGTCAGATAGTGGGGAAACCCACTCAGACTGTTCCGGTGATTCCTGTACCGGTGGTGGAGGAGCCTTTTTCAAAGGCCCTGATAGACTGTGTGGGTCCTCTGTCTAAGACAAAGAAGGGAAATGAGTTCATGCTAATGATCATGGATGTGACTACTCGGTTTCCAGAGGTTGTGCCTCTCAGAAACATCCAGGCTGGAACCATCATAGAGGCTTTGGTGTTTTCTTGTTTTGGTTTACCAAAACAGGTGCAACATGATCAGGGAGCCAATTCTGTGTCAGGTGTCTTCCAGGAGATAATGAGTGAGATTGGTATTTCCCAGCTAGTTTCTTCTGCTTACCGTCTGCAGTCTCAGGGAGTACTAGAACCAGCTCATCAGACTTCAAAGACCATGATTAAGACGTACAGCATCCAGTTTCCTGGTGACTGGGATGTTGCACTTCCTTTTCTGCTTTTTGCAATGAGAGACTCTGTGTCTGACTCTATAGGTTTCGTTTGAGTTGGTGTAGAGTCGACATGAAGCGAGAGGTCCCTTAAAGTTGTTTAAAGAACAGCTGTTGCAGGTTGACTATGGCACTTCTGTGCTTCAGTATGTGTCAGATTTTAAGGATCGTTTTTATGCAGCGTGTCAAGTTGCTAAGAAAAATCGCCATCAGAGTCAGAGTCAAATGAAGGTGAAGTGTGACCTAGAAGATTGTTGAACATCATTTTTCAGTAGGAGACCAGGTGCTGCCTTTAGTTCCACAACGAGCGTCTGGCCTCAGTGTGTCATTTTGTGGCTCATATGCAGTGTTGAAGAAGATTGGTGACAAGCATTATGTCATTAGCACTCCTGAAGGAAGGCGAAAGACTAGGCTGTATCAATCTATTAAAACTATATCAGAGACTGTCAGGGTCTGTGATGTGTGACGTCATAGAAAAGAGTTTAGAAGATATGAGTGGTGATAGACAGATAGGGTGATATGGAAGATATGAGGTCAAAACCTCTGAGTTCCTTAAACAGAACACCACAATGTTCACACTGTGGAGTTCTGTTTGAGGAACTCAGAGGTTTTGAGGTCACTTGAGGGTCAGCTGAGACAGTTGACCCACTGAAGCCACTGAAGCGGGGGGGCGATAGAGAGCGAGTGCTCTTACAACGAGAGGCATTTTGGATTCACCAGTTACAAAC
>JAQQAE010002698.1:0-21716 GCA_029823295.1 Pseudamia nigra | reverse complement strand
CCCCGCCAGCACCGCTCTGCTGCAGCACGCCCCTGCCTCCGCCCGCGCCGTGCCGCTCCACCGCAGCGCCACCCTCCAATGAAGGCCTTTGTCGACACCATGGGCCTCCGTCCGAGAGAAAACCCGCAACCACGCTTCAGAGTCACACCACCAGCGATCGAACACCCGTGCAAGTCTGGCGAAGCTGAACGTACTCTGCACTGCACAGTACAGGAGACACAACATGGAGGAGATGACTGACAATGGCCTTAGCCAATCAGGACACAGAACACAATGCGCGGATTCTCCTTTAGCCAATCAGGACACAGAATACAATGCGCGGGTTCTCCTTTAGCCAATCAGGACACAGAACACAATGAGCCTTCATACGCTGTATAAAAAATACATGAAAATTGCACTAAAAAACATCCGCGAAACAGCGAGGCCGCAAAAGGTGAACTGCAATATAGCGAGGGACCACTGTATCATATGTATTTTGTACTTTGTAGTAAATACATGTCTATGTTTCTCCATTAGGGCAAATTTTTCTCCTGCACTGACAGCTCGAAACAGACACAGGCAGAGTGCAGGTAAAAGAACCTTTCTCTATTAAAATTAATTTATTAAAATTAATCTGTTTTGTCATATTTTCCACTGCTAAAAAGACAGTATGTAGTAATATCTGTGTTTATAGGGGTGCCTACATAACGTATAAGGACGGTGATGTGGCGAAACCTGATCGGTCCCAGAGACAATGGGAGAACAGTGAATTTAATTTTGATGACGTCCTGCAAGGCATGATGGCTCTGTTTGCTGTATCCACCTTTGAAGGCTGGCCAGCGTAAGTATCCAGAGAATAACTCATGAAACAACACTGTGACAACACATTTCCATGATGGTGTCATAATGGTCAAATCACTTTTATTCATAAAGCCTAATGTCACAAATCCTAGCCCAAACCCAAATCCTCAAAGACATACATAAAATGCAACCTACAAAATGCACTTTCTGTCCTTAGTAAACTGCTCAAAGGTAAATGTATTAGTAATCATGTCTCTTGTATTATCAGGCTGCTGTACAAGGCCATAGATTCTCATGCTGAGGATGTTGGACCCATCTACAACTACCGTGTGGTCATCTCCATCTTTTTCATTATCTACATCATCATCATCGCCTTCTTCATGATGAACATCTTCGTTGGTTTTGTCATCGTAACATTCCAGGAGCAAGGAGAGCAGGAGTATAAAAACTGTGAGCTGGATAAGAACCAGGTAATGTTTGCATATTTCATGGAAATAGCTGATTAATACGTACAAAGCACTGTGTGGTTTCATATCTAGTCACATGGAAAAAAAAGCATAGACATCAGTTATGAAATTTGCAAGTAACATTAGGAGACAGAGACTGTTCTGTTGGGAACATCACGCTGTCATTCACATGGCACAAGGGAGAGTGAATAGAGGCCAGACAGCGGGGATGAGAGAATGTGGAGAGGCTGAGCATGAGTTTCAGGACTGAACTGCTTGAGGATTTCATACAGGAGGGAGCTACCGTAGTTACAGAGAAGATGAGTCAAGCTTAAATAGGAAGCTGGGCCAAGTCCCTGCAGCTGTGTTCTCCTGATGAGCTATGTCTCAGCAAGAACATGGAAATGCACACAAAAGGGGAAACAGTTTTTTTGACTTTCTGCAGACAGTTGTACAGTTTTGTTGATTGAAGATCTAAGAGGCTGACTTGGACAAACACATCACCATACACACATTATGTTAAATGTGTTTTTGCACGCTCACATATGTGTGTGTGTTACAGCGTCAGTGTGTGGAGTATGCCCTGAAGGCACGACCACTGCGTCGCTACATCCCTAAGAACCCTTACCAGTATAAGGTGTGGTATGTGGTCAACTCCACCTACTTTGAGTACCTGATGTTCACACTCATCCTTCTCAACACCATCTGTCTGGCCATGCAGGTAAGTCTCTCTCACACACACACACACACACACACACACTGACAAGTGGCTGCAAAACATATGGATCAATTACGTTTTTATACATGACAATTCCCATCAAATGTCCTTTTGTTTGTTTGTCATGTGTCTTTGCAGCATCATGGGCAGACCAAAAATTTCAACGATGCCATGAATATTCTCAACATGCTCTTCACTGGACTCTTCACTGTGGAGATGATTCTTAAACTGATTGCCTTCAAACCCAGGGTAGGTCGACTACGTTACACACAGTATACTTGAGAGTACAATGCAGTTAGAAGTTAAACCATACCAGATTATCTCAAGTAAGCAGCACAACTCTGTTACTGCTGATCATTTAGACATCTTAAACAGTAGTTGAGCAGATTTTTAATTTAACTGAACTATAAATACACTAATTGCAAATACTGTAACTGTTCTCATTGTTGAATTATGAATTCCTAATGCCCATCTCATTTCTTCCAGTTGACTATTGTGGTATTATGTTTTGAAAACATGATTATCAAGGGGCATTGTGGATTTTAATCTCCTTGTTCCCTTGTGTCACTATTGTTTTGTTGCTAACTACATAGGTTTATTGTCCATTTGAAGAACTTCCTGGTGCATCAGCTGTATAAACTGGAGTAGATGGGAATGTTTCCTGATTTTGGCAGGGAAAAAATTGTGACCATTATCAGGAGAAACATGATTATTCAATGCCTAAAATTCTGTATTTTAAATACACTAGTGATTCCAGTTTAAAGGCTTTACTTAAGGGTATCTTTCAGCAGTGAAGAGGACATACTGTACATGTAAGACATTTGAGACAATTAGATCAATTCAGACCTTTCAGAAGAAGTTAATCTAAGAACTTGATTTTGTTTTATTCATTTTTATAGGTAAAGTATGCAACTTTCCTTTTGCTCTATTTGCAAACAACATCATTCAAACTCCTCCCCCCTTCCCTCTGCTCATAGGTGATGAGAGAGGCTCGATGATACAACCATCATTACAACACTTTTTTTATTTAACCTTTATTTATACAGCCGATCACATTGAAACCCAATCTCTCACTGTTTCAGACATCAAAACAATGTACAACAGCATGAACAAGCAATAAATTAATCTACAATGTGCAGATGTTTACCTGTACAAGATTCCAAGTATTAATGGATGAGCCTGTATATTTATTTAGATAATTTTAGGAAGAAAAGTTACACACTTTACTTTGAAATTATTAACAGATAATTAGTCAATTCCTTAGTGGCTGAAAATAGAAAAGAATATCATCCAAAAAAGGTCAGTATTTTATAGCAGAGGTTTAGTAACTACTAATTAAAACACATTTGCTTTCTGTTTTTGGAATTCTGTTTTAAAAGTAGCCAGTTATTTAAAAGTGTGACATGGATATCTTTTAATGACCTTGAAAATGTTTCAATTTTATGACTTTTGTTTTTTTCATTAAAGTGGAGCAACATGCTCCCAAAAAAAAACAATACAACTGTATCTACTATTTATAAATTAGTGATATGTAGGGCTGTTTTATTACTGTATTTGATTGTTATTTTATTTATTTCTTCTCTTAATCAGCTACAGGATTGTCTCTCTAATATTTTTACTTCAGGTCAGGTATTAATGCACCTGGATGCAGCTCCAGTAACATTTTCAGTGATGATTTATACTAATGCCTTTAATTTCTCTACAGATTTCAGGTGTTAGCCCTCATCCTTTGGACACCTGCAGTACAGATACTCAGATTTCTTCATGTTTTATTATTTACTGGTTTTGATTTTACTGTGTTGCATGTTTCTGAATATCCGAGCACACTGTGAAACAGGTATTTTAAGGTGCCCAGTACCAGTGCTAATCTATGAATGGTGTGATTCCATTACAAAAAATAATAAATGTTCTGTGCATTTTCATTTCAATCCTAACCCTTGTGAATAACTTGTGCTCACTAATCTTGAATTAAAATGCCATCAAACTTGAGAACAACTTTGATAACATCACTGAATCTAGGAATGCCAGGGATAAAAAGCATAAGGAGTTGCCTTTACATTTGGTGGGAATAAAACCAATGATTGACCTTCTTTCAACATCCCCCTGTGTCACTTTCAGTTTAGCTAAATTTCAAAATTATATCAAAATGTAATGTCATTTTGCTGCCTTTACGGGTAGTATAAAATACAGTGTGCGGAAAGTTGAACGGCCATACTTCATTATCCTGTGACTGTCTGTGACTCTTGTTATTTCCATCTAACATCTCCAGTCAACTGTAAACACAGTAACAATCTTCTCTTTCCTATTGTCTTACATTAGTGCTAACATGGGAGCATAATTGCACAAATTTAGAGTTAGCTCATGATTTAGTGTAGAGTATTTTGGAATATCACTTGAACAAACTTGTGTTCCAGGTACATTTTTAAAATGTCCTTGTCATATCTCGGCCATAAAGGCACTCATATACATACATACTCATCTCCAGCAGCATACGCGACATTAAATACAATAATCCTGGGTTTATTATATCTCTCTCTATTCTTATACTACAGATCAGATTCAGTATTTACCCGCCAAATAAATACTGTTTTGGCCTGGAGCTATGTAGCAGTTTTTCATAAATACTCACTTTGTACCACTGCTGGTAACAAATTACCCTCAATAGGTTAAGTAAACAAAGTGGGCTTTCACTATAATCACCACCACAGTGTTACATAATGGCCTCAAGATGGAGGTTATGTATATATTAGTACATCCTCAACAGAACAGGAAATTTAGCTGCAATTGATGAACAGACTATACAAACAAAACCAGTTAAAGATGGAGTTAGAGATTCTGATCTAATACAGTTTTGTCAAAATGTGGTATTTGTACACAGTAAAGGGGAAAAACACATTGGCTCAGACCAGTCCTCACAGCACAATTCCAGCCAGTTGTTTGTGATCATGTACAGGGCAGGGGGAATTAAAGGACAGAGGGGCAGGGCTTCTTAAGGAGCCCTGAATGGAGACGTGTGTTTGTTTGGCTGTTCGAATTTAAACAGTGTTTCTCGGGGTTCGCTTACTCCACCTTGAACTCTGCTCATTAAACAGAACTAAAATGTGTCCTTTCATGTCCTGTTTGATCAAGCATAAACAAATTTATCTGCATCCTGTGCAATGAACAAACTCATACCACCTTAATAGGGTTGCGAAGTGGCAGCAGATGTTGTTTGCCTTCTAACCTACCTTTCTTACCCCCTCCTCCTCCTCCTCCTCTTGCTCACCTCATCCTGTATAGGGGTACTTTAGTGATCCCTGGAATGTGTTTGATTTCCTCATCGTAATTGGCAGCATAATAGACGTCATTCTCAGTGAGATCAACGTAAGTACGATGCTCACTCTCACTCTCCTTGCTTCTCCCTCTCTCTGTCTTGTGTGCTTTTCTTTCAGCTTCTTTGACTTCTAAATCTTTCATTCCCTTTCCTCTTGTCGCTCTTGTGTCGTTCTCTTTCTCTCCATCGTTTTCTACTTTGTCAACCTCTGTCTGATCTCCTTCCTCTCCTCTTGCTCTTCTCCATCCGTAACTCCAAGATGGCCGCTGTTACTCAAGGGCCTCAAGCCACAAGGGTCCCTGAACAAGAACAAGCTTCTACCTGAATTTAATGAAAAACAGAGGCAACACAAACAGGGTGTAGATTTGAAAGGCATGATTTTCCATCTTGTATCCTTAAAAGGTGCTAGGTCCTTCCCTCCTAACTCGCTTTCAGATGTTTGGCTCTTTTTTCACTTTTTGTCAGACTGTGACATGTCCTCAGGTTTAATCCTCGAACTAACTGAACTAACTCACTGACCGCTCACAAACAGCCTTACACACCTTGTCATTTTTTGACTGCAGCAACAGGGGCGTTTTTTTGTTTTTGTTGTAATTTCGTTGCAGTTTGTTCTTTACTGTTCCTCTTGTAAACATTTTCCTTTCATGGACAAGCATGACTGATCGCCGCTGCTCTTCCTCTGCTGTTCATCTCTTTCAGACAGCCCCTTCTTTTCTTTTTTGCCTTTTAATTTTGTTGATTCTTTCCCTCTCTCCTACAATTAAAATATCCAGTGCTCCTGTATATAATGTTTTTTATCTCATTTTTCTCCTCTCTCCTTTAATTTCTGTTTTCATTTTTACATGTCTTATGTTCTGTCCTTTTTTTCTATTCTTTTTCTGTTCTTTCCACCCATATGCAGCATTATTTTGTTGATGCATGGAACACATTTGATGCCTTGATAGTTGTGGGTAGCATTGTTGACATAGCGATCACTGAAGTTAACGTAAGTAGCCCAACTCCCTCCCTCCCTTCCTGCCTGCCTGCACTGCCATTCCCACACACACAAACGGACCGAGCGCTGATACCATCTCGCATGCTTTCAAATGATTAGGAAATTTCAGCTGCGTGAGATTTGAACTAAAGAAAGACCTGATGAAGTCTGGAAGTAAGAACAGCCAGATGTAGGACAATTGAGCCCAAAAGATATCTTGCAATTTAACACTTTACTTGCAAGACAGGAAAATGTACTGTTTGTTATGTTTGACATCTTTATGCCTTTTAACATAGCCTGTTTGATTTAAAGTGATCTGTTGGGTATGTACTACGCTATTACTCAGTTTTCCTGTTTGTTAAATTATTCATAATGTGGTGGCACTTTACAAAGATAAATGGGAGGGTGAATTTCAACATTATAGTACAGATTTTCCTTGAGTATTACTGGAGTTATTACACAGTTGTTACTTTCATGGTAATAATCCAATATTGCCAATGAATTAGCACATCATTACCCCACTATTACCCCACAGTTGCCATGTCAGCCTTTATGTAATGTGCTACCCATAATGTATAAATGATCACAACAAGAGAAGCTACAGTACAGCTTAAGCCCAACTTATTTGTCTCTATTTAGTACTGTAATGACACTGCAAGGAAAACTTTCCTGTTACTTGTATTTTGCATATTTATATTTGAAGCTGCTTTAGGTATTCATGCCTCGGTCTGCTGAGCATCAGTAACATCAGAAACAACTGCATTTGTCAACAGAACCTATTGCATTGTCTCAGCACTTGGTTTGGTTTCACATCTTGACCTTTTATCATTGCCACAGGGGATTGTGTCCATTCCCCTGGCATGATGCACATTGTATAGCATGACACATCTAAAGGTGGTATTTCCAGGCCTGGTGTTATATGTCAGTCATGTTATTTCGTAAGAAATAACCATGAAAAGTCAGGTTTTTGCGGGACAAAGGAACAAGTGCACTTTGATTTTTGAACAATGGCGTTTTGACCTGAGGGTTATGAAACTCTTCAATTCATAAATCACCAGAGAAACTTTAAATTCAAATGAGAGAAATACAAGTCGCAGTTAGGTTTTTATTTTTGTCCGGCAATAGCAATGCGCAGGCATGGGGAACAATTTGATCCATAAATGGATTTATTCAGGGCCCGTAAAATTTATGTAAATGTATGTATGAATTCCTTTATTATCGACATGGAGGCCCTATGGTCAGCAGTGGAGCTGAATAAGAATGAAAATCCCAAACACAAGTCAAATGTTGAGTGTCGATCGTATTTACACTTCAGGGATAATCAGCGTTTTATTCATGTGATATTCAAAGTGTTTTGGCTGGAGAAGAGTCTGAGCGCCATGAAATGCTATAAAGTGTGGCCGGACAGAACTTGGTCCTGTTAGCTTTAAGGCAAGTTTTTTTTTTTTTTTTTAATTTGTGCTGATTTCTAAAAGAAGCTGATCATAATGTACTGTGATTTAGTCTGCAGACTGACCAAAGAGCAGAACATTTTATTAACATATCCTGTTCATCTTGTGCTTAAGTGTGACACTGTGTATCAGCTTCTAAAGACACACTAAAAGGACTTAAAAGCCCTAAAATGTGCAACATATCATCTTTTTTTGAAAAGGTTTAGTGTTATATTAGGCTTTTCTATTTTTATTGATCTATTATTTACTGCAAACCATAAAAGAGGTATTTCATATGGTGATTAATAAATGCGCAACACGTCTTGTCTCAAAGACCATCCAGCATCATGAAGTGCTGTAATGTGGTCTTTTTCTTTTTAATTTATAGTTTTGATGTGCACACTAGTGGATTAATAATTACAGAAACATAAAAAATACTTGGTAATTACCAATACTGCTAATTTAGGGCAGCTGTGGCGTAAACCTTACTTTGGGTGGTGGTCTAATAAATGTGTTTAGCGCAGAATTTGATTTGATGTTGCGTACTATGACCCATATTATGCTGCAGGTTACTATGACAGAATTATCCTCGATTTTATGCTAATATCAAGTGCAGGTGTTGCCCAAATTCTCTCATACCCTTGACTGTAAGCATGGCGGTGCTTTGAGGACACAAAGTAAGAAAAGGAAATTCACATATGTTCCCTGTAGTGCAATGCAGTGTGTTTCACCTCAGACGGAACTGGCCAGGCATACAAATAAGGTTAGTTTATCCCAGGGGTGTAAGAGCCTGGCTGTTGTTCTTGTGCCTTTCAAAAGGGAATTCATTTGTCCCCACAAGAGGATGACAAAATGGCTTATAAATGACAACAGGTCATTTCCAAATGGTACTTGGATATTGTATGTTTCATTCAGGTTTTCTGCCAGACTACGATCTCTCTGGATCTTATTGTGATATCAACCAAAGATGGATAGAAAAAATATATATAATAAATATAAAGGCTCTAAGCATGTGATTTAGGATACTACTCCACTGATCTGTTACATTCACCAGGCCTGAGATATCCATCTTTGTCATCTATACAAGTCACTGATGTTGCACTTTAAACCTTGGTTTGGAGTTGGCCTTTGATTTGGTTTGATTGATTTGATTGATTGGTTTGCTGTTCTTTCTGAATGATTTATGAGTTTCTTGTCTTACTTTTAACCTAAAGGCATGCCCCAAGTCTGTTTTTTCTTTTGCTCTGGTGGTCTTTAATGATTTGAGTGATGAGATAACCAAGCTACATTTCTTTTTACTTTTTAAGAAACCCTCCGCACCACAGTCCTGTGAGAACTCTTGACTGTTTTTTGAAGTGGGACCCAGTGACTTACATTTTAAATTTTAGTCTGTGAATGCATTTCATCAGACAGTAAAGAACAAGTGAATGCTTTTTAACGTACTGAGCAATGCAATTAGAAACTAATAGTAGCAGCTTGCCAAAAGATTTCTCTCTGCTATTGCACTGCTAAGTGCAGGGAGAAGTGCAGTTACAGGCCAGCTTTTAAATTGTTATCACTTTGCCTTTAGTTAATATTAAATAGCTAAAATATCTTGTTTGAGTGCACCCTGTATATGCCGCACTGTTGGGTGCTCGTTGATTTAGATTAGTTTTTTTTGTGGACTTGGGATCAGAAACTTTTTTTTTAATACTGGGTCTCTAATTATTCCCAGCGGGCGCTTCTTAAATTTTACATTTCTTTTACACTTTGTGGTTATGTTTGAGTAGACGTAGTGTGAACAGATTGGCAGTGGTTTGCTCTGAGCGGTGTCTTGCAGATGATGCCAGTATGGACTGCATCTCCTCTCTTCCTCTCAGGAATGCCTCCTCTTCTTGCTCCTCTTCATTTCCCTCTGTCTCTCTTCTGATCTCTTCAGTTCTCTTAACTCTTCTGTTATGGATGTTTATCTCTCTCTGTCTCTGTCTTCTTATTTGTTGGTGTACAGTGCCACTTGCTCACCTCAAATGCAAGCTGGGTAACATGGGTTTCTCAGAATTTGATTTTAATTAAATTATTTTTATTCATTTCAACATTGTGCATTAATACTGAAGACATCCAAGCTGTAAAAGGACACATATGGAATTATGTAGTAAACAAAAAGTGTTAAACCAGCCAGAGCATGATTTATATTTTAGACTGCTCAAAGTAGCCACATTTAGCTTTGATGACAACTTTCCACACTCATGGCCTTCTCTCATCAGATTCACAAGGCAGTCAACTGGAATGGTTTTCAGTTCACAGATGAATTCACTTGAGCCATTTCTTGCTCTTGTATGGCAATCAATCTGAAAAATCTCAACATCTTTGAATGTGTCCCCAAATGCAGTTGCCAAAACCATAAAAAACTATGGCGAAACTAGCTCTCAGGAACTTTCAAGAAAGGAAGGCCAAGAGCTACCTCTACTGCAGAGAAGATTTTTAGAATTCCAGCCTCAGAAACTGATAATTTACAACACCTCAGATAGTGTTTGATGGTTTTGTCAACTGCACTTGGGAACACATTCAAAGTCTTGGAGATTTTACAGACTGACTGGCCTTCATTTCTTAAAGTAATGATGTACTGTCTTTTCTCATTACTTCACTGAGTGTTTCTTGCCATAATATGGATTTGTACAGTAGTTGTAGTAGCACTAATAGGGCTATTGACCGTATCTACTGTCCCTCTACACAATACAACTGATTTTAAGACTTTAAGAAGGCACAAATTAACGGTTGTTCAACACTTTTTTGTTTACAACATAATGTCATTCCATTCTGTTTTTTTTTTTTTTTTTCATTTTGGATGTCTTCAGTATTAATGTACAATGTTGAAAATAATAAAAATAAAGTAAGAAACACTGAAGGAGCAGGGGTGTCTATACTTTCAAGTGGTAGTGTAAATACACATCGCGATTTAAGCAGAAATATGATTCATTTTGAAATAGGATTCAAAAGGACAAAGTTGAAATAAAGGCCTTAAAACAGAAAATCAAGGGTAAAAAGACTCTCAGGAAACCCATGTTCCCTGTTGAACTGATGAAATCAATTATTGAATACCCATGTGCAATGTGAGGAATCAGTTTATGGTGAATCTGAATCATAATAAATTGAGTGATCTGTAAGTACTCACACTGCACTACGGTTCAGCCTGAACTGTTTTAAAACTGGATTTTACAGATTTTAGAAGTTTTTTGTTAAAATGACATTCATGCTAGGCCACAACGTCACTGTATGCTCCTTAATTTGTTTTGAGCTTGTTCCTAATGAGAAATTTAATGAGGAATGATTTAAGTCTAATTTGATTCTGATTGCAAGCTTTGACTTGATGTAAAAACTGACACAAATACAGACTCAAATTACACTTAAATGACCCAGGTGGACTTCTGTGTAATTAACACCCAAGTACAAACACAGACTAAGTCTTAGCCTGCACTAGTTAAAGTTACAGTTTCTTAATGCCAACATCCTTCCCTGCATTCTTCCTTCCTACCTTCCCAAAAGTCTTACCTGCTAATTGGCCTCCCTTCCTCCCTTCCTTCCTTCCTTATTTCCCTTTATTCCATAATGTGGACTTTTTTAAATTTCTTATCAGACACATACAGACACAATGTTTTCGACCCCGGCTTATCTCATTATTCACTTTCACTCAGGCTGCTGCTGATGGAGAGACTGTGTCGGTGTACTGGTTATTACTGCGATAGTACTTGACAAAAGAGTACCTCCTGTAGTATTCATTTAAGTAATGTGCAATGTCCTCAGTGTGCGAATGACCCTGTTAAAATTCCTATAAATGCATCTTTGTTTTCTTTTTCCTTCTATTCTCCGATACTTTCTGTTATTTGACATTTCCCTCCCTTTCTTGGTTGTTTTCTCTTTATTTGCCCTCTCCTTCCTTTAAAACCTGAATAGATTCTAGCTCTAGCTGTGCTGTGTCAGGTCTTCTTTATTTAAGATTGGGGGTAATGATGCATGAAAATTGTGCCAGGGCATTTTAACAGGGTCACTACCAAAGCAGAGTGAACAGCATATGAGTCATAGATTAAATTACTAGTTAATCTATTACTCTATCAGTCTAAACTCTTGCAGTACCATGGGGGACCAGTAAGTGTAAACCTGTCTTTGTGCTTTTCCGTGTTATCTAGTTACAACTTTCGCTTTCCAAAAGCATTTTAAACTATTTCTAATTGATGTTAATGCCATGTCTTTGTGTGTGAAATTCTGGTGTTTCTTTGACCTAAAAGTGGAAATGGCCTGGTTTTATTTGCAGCTATTAGGCCATTCCCAAAGCCATGACTACTGTTATGTCAAATAGCAGCCTGAATAACACATATCCAAAGCAGGCATTGTCATAACATACTCTAGATGCTTTTAGGAAACGTAGGCTGACTGTAGCTAAAGCTTCAGCCTGTAGCTTCAGCTGGCAGAAAGAAAATCAGATAGCGACAGAGGCGCCACCCTGTCCCCTAACACTCACACACACTCATCACACACACAAATCCTTGGGGGTCACATGATGGCCCTTAATATAAATGTTTCACATACACAGTTGTCACTCTTTCCCTCTGTAGCTGCCCCAGAGTATCATTCATTATTTTTTGTCCTGAAGGCATTCTGCAGAAATTTCCCAATATCTTACAGCTCCTACAGGTTTCAGTTTTCTTTGAGGACTTTGATAACAAGTGATTCAGCCTAATGTGGCCCAAACACTATAAGGATTCGATGCCTAGTTTGGATGAAATTATATTTTTTCACCTTGTGACCATGTGATGGTTGATCAGAGACTGGACTTGGTACAAAATTCCAAACTTTACACATACAAATATGGACATACTGTTAGGACTGCACAGTTGATTGCAATATGAGCCTGTGCAATAATATAATTACTGAAGGAAAATATAATCAGAATTTAAAAGTCCACATTGAAAAGTTTTTTATAGTCATGTATTTTGCAGAAAGAGAAAAACAGTGGCAGGTCATGTATAAAATATACAACTTCAAAACTTGATTTTGCATTTTTGAGATTTTTTTATTTCTTTTCGTTTTTGTATAGGAGATTCATTGATGCAATATCCACAGTATGACTTTTTCACAAAATCGTGCAGCCCTACATACTGTACATGGACAGTGACACATAAACACACATGCCAAGGCGCTGCTCTGGTGCTGATCTATGTTGCCTTTCCTTAAAGCCAGCTGACTCCTCCTCGTCCTCGTCCTCCTCCTCTTCGTCCTCCTCCTCCTCCTCTTCCTCCTCTCACCCCCCTGTGGTAAGGCCAATGGTACGCTCCGACGGTAACATCGTCCGCCTCCCTTCCTCCTCCTCCTCCTCCTCCACCATCCCTCCATTCCTCCATCCTTCCATCCCTCCTTCTACTGCACCATCCAGGGTATGATCCGAAACTTTTGGCTTGTTATCTCCTCTGTTGCTCCCGCTGTCATCTTCTGCAGCATGTCCAGAGTTATATTTATGTAGCCACTGTTTGTACTTTTACATGTTTTTATATACAAATATATGTGTGTGTGTATGGTGAGGGACACTGTATTTTGTAGGTCTAGTATATCCGGAGTCTTGTAACTTTCCTTGAGTGGCTGTTGTTGTTGCCATGGCTCCTGCTGACCCCCACCTCCCCATGGCTTGCCACTTTTTCCCCTTCCCTTATGGGTGTGGTATTTTAGTGCTTCTTCATTAGTGCAAGCCATTAGTCACACAATCACATAGTTTCTCTTCCCTTCACTTTTCCCACCAGTCATGTATCTATCTATCTATCTATCTATCTATCTATCTAGATCTATCTATCTATCTATCTATCTGTCAGTTGATTTATAAATCAGTCTGTTTTTTTGGATGTCTGTGAATACTTCTAACTATTCTCCTTCAGTCTGTTTCTCTCACACACTCTCTTTCTGTCACACTGTCACTGTACTGTACCTCTCCCGCTCACTTCCTCACTTTCTCAATGGTACTATGGTGCCCACTGTGTTCCAGTTGTGGTATTACATGCGGTACAGAATTGTGATTTATGCTCCTCAAAAGGAGGTGTCATTTTCTGCATATCTCACAGCAGAGTTTTGGATAACTCTTGTCTTCGATTACTTATCAACATCACAGCAACAGCCTAGCATGGTGACTTTACCCCTATAAAATAAAACTGTGAGAAAGAACAATATTAAGACTGCATTTTTGAACGTACTAGCTACAATATTAAGTTATAACCATGAGTAAGATATCTATTGTGTTGAAAAGTATCACATGACATCTGTTATCCCAAAATGCTCTAAAATGTGCAGAGAATGGCAAGTTCTTTTTGGGAGCACACTGTGTCTTCTGTGCGATTAGCATAAAGAATTGACGGCCTCTTGGAAAAATACAAATGGCAACAAACAGATGCAGAGTCATAGAAGCTAATGTTGACTTTTTGGGTTGCACTCAGTTAGAGCTAAGACAGTTGGTTCTGTTGAGAAGGAAAACATACTTTGTTACACTGACAATAGTGCATACATACCTTCTGGGTAATTCTATGCATACTGTTGTTGTATGTGTGCCCTGTATGGTTGGTGCTGCTGTTTAAACTGCTCGTTCTGGCATTTATGTTGTTGTATACCATCAGTTGCTCAAATGGTATGGTATCGTGTTTACATCTATAACCTGGTTAATTTTTTGAATATGTTGTAAATGTGTACAACATGTAGAGGCCTCAGTTGCAGTATGACCTGGATCAGACCTCAAATCCTGATGTTTCCTTTGTTTTTCTGCTTTTTTGTCTCAGAGCAGGTGCAGTAGCAGCATAAATAAATAAATCAGATTAGAATAGCACTCAGCGAGATGGCTAAATATTTCATCATGGAGTTATTTCCTGTAGATGAGTCCTGGGACAATAGATCGTTGGAAAGCTACAATGCTTCTCAACCTTGTGTTTTTAAATTTTGCAAAGGCAAACATTGAATAAAGTACAGAATTTCTGATGCATACGACGTAACTGTGAGGCCAAATGAACACGAATAAAGTTCCTAGTAGATGAGGAGAATGTAAAGATGAACTGATCTGCCATCCACTGTCCAGTGACATTTTTCCCTGGACAGTAAAATATTTAAGCTGCTGTATGTTACCTTTAGGCTTTTCTTCCCAGTATCTAGTGCCTTGTATCAATTAGCCTGCTTACATGATTTATCAAAACAGGAATCCACCTGCAGGCTGTGCGTTCTGTACTGTATCTGATGTGAGCTGTGATTTATGAAAGAGTTTACATTCACAGAGGGAAATGTGTCCAGCCTAGCCTCAGGCTGAAGCTTATAGTCTATGCAGGTGTAGAATAACACAATATATCAGGTTGGAAATTTTGTTAATGTGTTATTGACTGGTGTCAATTTGTGGATAAATTGACCTTAAAACAAATTTCAAAAGTGGTTTATGATCTTGACAGTGATACAAAGTACAGTAGAACTCTATGATTTAAGAAACCATGACGCCAGTAGTTTCACTGCCTTTGAGGTAAGTTAACATTACACTTTCAAAGTCAGGTTTGTGTTATTGCACATTTAAAAAATAATGCTTTTATCCACATGGTTAAGCTGGCATGGTTTAAATGGTGATAGTTTGTTGATAGTTTTGTTGCCAAGTGTTTTTTTCCAGGAGGTTATAAAAAAGCATGATTGCCCGATTCTCTCCCAGATCTCTTTTGTCAGTTGATTTTGATGGGATTTTATAGGACGCAGCTTTCCATTTATTAACTCTGTATATGTGTGTGTTTGTGTGTGTCTTATACTTATTACATCCATGTGTATGTGTGTGGGGGTATCTGCATATGAATGTTTTGTGTGTGTCATTACATGTATGTCTGAACTTCTGTGTATGTCTGTGTATGTCTGTGTGTGTGTGTGTGTGTGTGTGGGGGGGGGGGGTGTGCGTGCGTGTGTGTCTGTGGGTGGGTGTGTGAATGTGTGTGTGTGTGTATGGGTATGTGTGTCACTTGCCTATCTGCATGTGTCCTCATGCGTCCTGTGTTTTTTATAAAAAAACACCAAACCCCACCAAAAGGGACTGCAGAACTCTGAAGAGAACGCCAGGATCTCCATCACCTTCTTCCGGCTGTTCCGCGTGATGAGGCTGGTGAAGCTGCTGTCTCGCGGGGAAGGGATTCGGACCCTGCTGTGGACCTTCATCAAATCCTTCCAAGTGAGGGGAGAACCGGACACAACATGCTAGAGAAGAGGGTTGGGTTTACACAGGACAAATGCCATAAACTGGACCTGTTGTGACGCAGTCAAGAATTAATAATGTCAAATATACAGTTGAGGTGAAACATTTTGCTTTGTTTATAGATTTTTTGTTGTCTCAGTTGCTGTTTTAAAGATAGATTTTTTTACAGAGCATTTCAAATCATGCTGGTTACGATTAGAAACTGTAAGGTATTTTTATGTGCAAACAAAAACATAATTGTTTTAGGAAAACAAAAACACTGGGGTTGATATTATTAACCCTCAGAAGAACTGACCTTTGTGTTCAGTTGTTGCACAAACCACCACTCTTTCACTGAGTAATGGTTGAAGTGTGTGAACTGAAGTTAAAGCTGAACATTTGTCCAATATTCACTTTAGAAAGGATATGAGGCATCACTTGTAAAAGCGTCATACCATAAAACAAAAAAGACTACAGGCAGTGATGAACAGGCCCTGCACAGCTCGGGACAGGCCGCAGTCGAGGTCTTTCTTCATCGCTGACACATAAACATCTTAATCTTCACCTTATTTGTCAAAATTTAAAGTTGACTGAATGCATCCTCTTGGACCAGTTTGTTAAAATACATGGTTGTCAAAAAATGACAACAAAATCCAAATGGCTGCCTTGGCGTTGAATTAGGTAATTAGGTAAGTTACTTTTTTTTATCTTGGTGTGATACACATCTGTACCAAATTTTGTGATACTCTGTGAAAGCCAGAAGACATATTTGGAGCCATGATACACCATTTTATTTGCTTTTGGCAAAGGATGAATCAGCATGTCCTTACAGCAGCCCCTTTTTTCAAAAAAATCACAAACTTCAATACATTTTATTGTCCACTTGTTATTCTGTTTCTCCCTAGTTTTGAAGTCAATCTGTGCAACCAGCAAAGATAGGTACACAAAAAGGTCTTCTTCTTCTTCTCCTTTCGGCTGCTCCCCTCAGGGGTCGCCACAGCAAAATACCAATGATTCACCTGTTTGATCTGGCATAGGTTTTTTACGTCGGATGCCCTTCCTGACACAACCCTCACAACAAGGGACCTACCTCTCCATATAAGCAGTATTGAGTGAAACACCTTAATAGATTTAATATTTGTCAAATATTTGTGTGTGTGGTTCACACACCTAATCATTCAAAAAGGTAAAACATGATATTTTGTGCTGCCAATAGTTGAACACATATGACTTATATACACTATTGTCATATGTGTTCAGGACCGGACTTTTATCCTACCTGTAAACCTCTGGTGAAGATTGGATAAAGTCCTAAATGTATAATGAATGTTGAAGCTGATGGAATATAACCTCTTACACTATTTTATTAAAATACGATGGGAAGAAAAAAAATACCACAAAATTTAAAATGGCCATGACCAGGAACATCGACCCAAGAGTTTAGCTTTAGTTTAGTTTACTTTAGTTTGCACAGTTAAAAAAATACGTATTAACAAGAAGAGTTAATTTACAGTGCAGGTGGAGGCATTAAACTCAAAGAGGTTATTAGAAGCCTCCACCTAAATACAATTTTAAAAAGAGCTTACAATTTCACAAAGTAAAAGAAATTTAACATTCACATACAAAAAGTAAGCATATTTAACTAATAATTATGAACATATACTAACATTTAAAGGGAAAAAAATGTAAGATTTATGAATACCTGTAAGATAGGTTATGGTTGCATAAAAGATTTATCATTAACTAGCCTTTACACCAAGAAATTAATACAACAAAGAAAAAAAAACACTATTTATGTAAATTGAACAGAGTTAAATTCGCTACACAACTACCAACAGAAGTTTATCAACAGCAGCCAAATGTTTCTCTACACATCTTTTAAAACATTTCACAGTCAAACATTTTTTTGCCATGTTGGAATAAACATTCCATAATTTGGTACCACAGTATCATATGGCAAAGAGACTTTTTTAGATCTGAGTGTGATAATCATGTGTACCAAGTTACATGCCAATCGGAGAAGCCAGCCTACAGCAGAGCTATTTTTACAGTTCCTTTCACAAACCCTGTAAAATATCAGATTTTTCATTTGGACTGATGTGTCTGCAAATTTTTGTGAGCTTGTGTATATTTTTAGTGTGAAAAGTGTACAAAAAATAAGAATAAGCCAAAAAAAAGGATTGTTGAGGGACACACAGCAGGAAAAAGATATAAAAAGTTATCAAAGTTTTTCCAAATATCCAGAGCTGGAGTGAGAAGCTTGGGAAACATTTTGAAAAGAATCACATTTTCATAGGGAGCTAATGATTTTTACCTCAACCGTATATTTGACAGCCACTTTGATCTGGAGATGTACACTCACTTGCAGGTGCTAAAATGTCAACAGTTGGATTAGATTTGTGCATTATTTTTTTGCTTTATTTTAGTAGTTTGTGCGTTAGTTACTTTAGGCAGATATTTGTTTCACAGTCCAGTGTGTACATCTTCTGTGCCTGCATAACTGCTGTATCACTGTAGAAGCTTTATAATGTCTGAAATTATTTACTTGAAACTTTCCCATCATTATTGTCCGCTATCGATTTCCACCCTGTCAACTTTTGAGATAGATGCAGCTACTTCAAATAAATATAAAAGCACAAAAGAAATTTCCATATATACAGTATGTAGGTTATATAGATTTAATTGTACATGATATTGGAAACCACAAACAAAAGACACTTTACAATAATCACTAAGCATTTTATTTTTTTTCTCTGTAACCTTAAAACTCTTAACCAGGTAATTATGTTCCTCAATGTTTCACTGTGTCACACAGGGGGCTAAATTTTATCTTTGTTCTTGTGTAAATCCATCCAGGTGGAGTCTCACAAGCCACCCTTCCTTTCCTTGCTTCATCCCTCCTAATTGTTGCAGAGTATTTTTTTTGTCTCAGTTATGATGGGGTAGGAAAGAGGGAAGATGTGAGGTACCGGAGAGGAGGTTTAGGAGTCTCACTCCAGACATAGGGAGGGATGTAGGGACAAAACATGAAGCTTTGGGAACAGGCAAGAACTACAAAACCTTTACCAAACCTGAACTTCTTCTTTCCTCCCCTCTCTCCTCTTCTTCCTTTACTTCTTCTTCTTCTAACCTTGTTTCTCTTCAACACCCTACTACTAACCCCTGGGATCTCACCATTCCCTGTAGATACGTTAAGCAGTAGATAAAGTTAATGAAGCACTCCACCAAAAAATGAAATCATTTGATAGAGAATTATGGGGAAAAGAAAACAATCTGTTCTCTCTCTTGTGTTAGCTGAGATGGGCCACTTCATATTACAACACAATCTTTTTGTTCCTCTTGTTCAGTTCAAATTCATCAGTGTTATAGATATAAGAAAACCAATTTGCTATTTTCATGGGCAACATCAGTTACTGATGATGTTATTATGTTCTTACATTTTATCTTAATCACATCAATCAGTGGATTATTTGCAGCCACAGATATTTTGTCATGATTTGGCCTGGCTCTCCTAGGCACAGGGGTATCTTTAGCCAGTAGACCAGTTCTGCTCTGTTGCCCAGGTATGTACAGAAATGTAACATACCTGTTATGGCTGCATTTGCATCTTTTCCTAGGTTTTTTTTTTGGATCTGGTCTCCTGGTTGAAGTCAGAGAGCAGTTTGTATTTTGCTGAGGTTTTTCACTCGTGAGTCAGATGATTTGTTCTGGACTATTTTTGGTGCTGTGCCACAGAGGCATGCTGATCCATTCACAATCATTCATCTAGTACCAACAGTGTTCTTAAATTGCTTCTTAAAAGCTCTCTATATGTGAAATTAATCAAACTTTGCAACAAATATTTTTTATTTGATTTATTAGCTGATTGGATGCACTGCTCTATTTGCATGATACTGAATGGTCTGCAGCCTTTGTGCGGAGTGAAACTGTTATTGACTTGAACTGACATGTCTCTCTCTCCTTCAGGCTCTGCCCTACGTAGCCCTTCTTATAGTGATGCTATTCTTCATATATGCAGTCATTGGCATGCAGGTAAGCCGTTATCTTGTCCTGTTATTTCCCTTCGTCTGTGGCGTTGTCTTCTCTCTTCTAGCCGGCCTCCGTACTGTGTCTGTCCTCTTGGAGTTTTGTCATCAGAGTCGTCACATCGTCTCTATCTCCTACACTTTTCTTCCTCCTTTAGCTGCTTTTTTGTTTTCTTTGTCTTTTTTTGTCCATCTCTCTTTGTATCACTGATGATGAGTGGGCCACACTTTAATTTGATTGGCTTGGGACAGCTGGCTTTTAATTCTAATTGGCCCAGAGGGCACTCACTTCCACCTGTCAGTGCTGATGCCATATCTTGTTTGCTGTGACTACCTCCTTCCCTTTTGTGCAGATGTTTGGTAAGATAGCACTACGGGACAACTCACAGATCAACAGGAACAATAATTTCCAGACCTTCCCTCAGGCAGTGCTGTTGCTCTTCAGGTAAGGAAGCGTTTTGCCTTCCCTTAATCTGAAATGCTTTGTGCTTTTCACTTTTCTTCAACATCCTTCTCCTAAGAACATTTCTCCGATTTTTCTTTCATTATTGACACATTGCTGGTGTTTACATTGTCATCATTTACATCCCTCAACTTCCCATATTACTGTTTTATCTTTCCTCTCTTGTAGGATTAATTTCAGTCACACTGAAGAAAATGGTTTTTCCCTTTTTTGATATTATATACCTTCTCTGTTCCCTTTTCTTTTCTCTATTATACATTAGAGGTTATCAGTGACATTTTATGACAGCAGTGGGTTAATTAAATGCCAAGTTATGTGTAAATGTCAAGCCATAAATTCAGCTCACTCTGTGACTCAACTCTGGAAAAATATTTTTTCCATTTGTGCAGTGAGACGATGTAACTGCCACTTAGCCAAGAGTTTAAAAAGTTCTAACTACAAATACCAGTAATCCATGTAATATCACCATAACAAGATAGATAATAATATCTCTGAAAATACATCTGCTATGGAACAACAATCACACTCATGATTGCATCTGTTTATTTAGTATGCTGTCAAATATGTTGTAAATTTGACACTGATTTACAGCCAGATATTATGGTCCACTGAGGAGGACACCTTTTGTCAGAGAGCATCACCTGTAGCATGTTTAAAGTGGTGGGATCCACTCCCAGAAGCCTGTCTGTCCTGTGTTTACAACGATGGTAAGATTCCATGTAGGGGACAAAAGGTGAAACTGAATGAACAGATCAGATGTAAACTATGAACATTTCACAATGCTATGGCAGGCAGCTTATTATTTTGTAAGCATTTTGCCATAGAACAGTTGTAATTCATTCATTTCTGTCCTGACCCCTGCATGGAATATATCACCATTTAGAGCACTAATATATCTGGATAGTTAGTCATTCTTTTTGCCTCTCTTTTTTTAGTTTTGACATTAAGATTTCCAAGTACTAAGTAAAATAGTCTTGAAAAGTTCATAGAAATGTTTTTTTTTAATGAAGTTATATTTGTTGAATGTGAATCTATGTGAATGTGAATTTATTGTCTATGTTTACATGTGCACAATATTCTGTTTTTTCCCTTATTCTGAAAAAGACAAACTCTGAATGCTCTGTTTACATGATCAATGAAAATTAATCTTCCTATAATACTCTTGTTTGCATGCAGCTGTTTATGCCCCAGTTGCAGTTTAAACAGGGATTTTTCACTGTGGACTTGTGCATCCATCTGGACCAGAGAGAGACTTTGTGTATTTCTGGGTATCTTGTATACATGTCCAAACCATCATATTGTGGCGCTGGGCGGCCATGTGGAGTAAAGAACGGCGAGGAAACCGGCGGTTCACACACAAGCCCTTTATTT
>JAQQAE010002697.1:0-21716 GCA_029823295.1 Pseudamia nigra | reverse complement strand
CTGGCTACCGCTAGTGCTAGCCAGCTCACGCTCCAATGCCACTTTTGGGTCCTTCTTGGCCGAGACCCGGAAGTGACTTTTGTTGTCCAGGTCAAAATTTGTTGTCCGATGCAGATTTTTTCTTTGGCATCTGAATTTTTTGTTGTCAGAAACGTTTGTTATCAGGGGCACCACTGTATTTGGTTTTATTTAGCTTGAATGTTAGTTTATTTACATCAAACCAGCTCTCATTTATTCAGTTCATTTCCAACTGTATCCAAAAGTTCTTCCAAGTTGTCTCCACAACGAAGTAAATTGGTGTCATTTGCAAATTTTTTTTAACACACTGGACACTTTATATATATTTATGTACAAAATGAATAGTAATGGCCCCAAAACAGAACCTTGTGGAACCCCTGTACTGTATATTCAATAATTCTAATTTTACCTGATTTATGTGTACATACTGTTGTCTATTATTTAAGTGACTTATACGCCAACTTAGTGCCACTCCTCTTGTTGTTCCATATTTTGTAAGTTTTATTAAATAACTCATGTTCAACAGTGTCAAATGCCTGCTTTAAATCCAGAAGGATTCCAATTGCATACTCTCTTCAATTGCATTATCTCTTCTGCAAATTCTGAGTGAGAGTGTCATGGTTTTATTTTTTTGGAATCCATATTGTTGTTCATATAAAATATTGTGGTTAGCGATAAAATTGTCCAATCTCGCATAAAATATTCAAGTATTTTGGAGAACTGTGAAAGCCGAGAAATTGGCCTGTGGTTGGGGAGAGAGTGTTTGTCACCAGCTTTAAAGACTGATTCGACCTTTGCCATTTTCATTTCAGTTGGAAAAATGCCCATCTTCAAAGACTGCTTACAAATGTAGTTAAAGGGTTTCACAATGCATTCAATTATACTTTTCACTAATATATCAATATTCAAATGAAGATTGATTGATTGTTACAATCAGTAGAATTGTGGTTTTTAAAACTTTCAACAATGTCAGTCATTTCTTTCTTGTCTGTTCTTTTCAAAAATATTGTCTCCATAATTTCTGTCTGCGAAGATTCTCAGTCATCCAGGTCATAGTAGCCAAGGCGTGTGGTTTTTTTCTTCCATCGACTGGACTGGAAATTGATTTCCAGTCCAGTCGATGGAAGAAAAAACCACACACCTCCATAATTTCTACATCTCTACTGTGTTATTTCCATTTTTAGGATGGTTGATATCCCCTTCCAAGTCAGAATTTACAAAAAACGTTATTGAACTCATTGGCAGTCTCAGACATATTATTATAAATGGTCTCATTATTTGTTTTTTGAAAATAATTGGGGAAGTTTGATACGTATGACACAGAGAAGGGAGACTGAATCAACACACCTAATCAAATATTTAAGATATTTATGACTTCAGTGTCAAATATCAAACAATCAGTACGGTTTGGTTTTACGTCTACAGAACTCAAATGGGCAAACGACTGATCCAAAAGGAAAGCGGTTGAAGAGAAAGTACAAAAAGAGACGAGCTGAGGGAAAGAAGTCTGAGGATGAGTGCTTCCGCTGCGGGGATGGAGGACAGTTGGTGCTCTGTGACAAGAAGACCTGCACCAAAGCGTATCACCTGTCCTGCCTGAACCTCACCAAGAGACCCTTTGGTAAGAGACACTAGAAATATGTCACAGTGTACAGTTGTCAGCTGGAACAACACAACTTATTTACCACTATCAGGCTTAGGAGCAGCGCTTCAACAGTTTTGTGCTTCATCTAAAACAAATTCATGTCAAATCAAAGTGAAGAGTAGCAAAGCTAGCTAAAATTACTTTTCCCAGATCTGATTGCGTGTGTTCTTAAATGCATGCCAGCAGCAAAGAGGTTAATGTTCTTGCCAGTGTTGGTTTTGCAGTTTGTCTGTATGTAACTTTACAGAAAACGACATGTATTTTAATGAGGTTTTCTTCAAATGTCTGAAATCAAGCAATGAACAAATGATTCTTTTGTTGATGATCGGAATCACCATCTGGTTAGAGAATTGTTGTGGTTGATCACTGGATCCTGTGTGGTTTGTTGAATTAGTGTCAGTGACTGAAAGGCCCCATCTGGTGTCTGTCAGTGGAAATGCAGCACACACTGCCTTACAGTTTATAACCCTTGAGTGCTGTCTATTTTTTTTTTTATTCCAAAACTTCAGAATGTCTTCAGGACAGACTTCCAGAGTACACAACCATGGATCACCTTAGTAAACTGAAAAGCAAGTACAGTAGTAACTCTGCAACAGAAAATTATGTGATGCTTGATTACACTACTCTGTGGGTCATGACTGGAGCTTAGAAAAATGTTTTCACTTTTCCATAGTGGCTTGAAACTATATTGGGTCCTCTCTGATGGATAGCTTTTGATTTGGGTAGAGGGAAGAGCGCTCCTGAAGGATGCAGTGTGTTTTCATATTTTACTATTTTGTTCCCCTGATTTCAGCTTCTGCCACCACTATTAGACTTCATCTTCATGTGAAATAAAAGTTGATTTTTAAGCTGTAAACCACACTTTCTGCAGGCCGATGGGATTGTCCCTGGCATCACTGTGACGTCTGCGGGAAAAACTCCGATGCCTTCTGCCAGCTCTGCCCCAATTCCTTTTGCAAGGCTCACCAAGAGGGGGCACTGCGTTCGTGGCCTCTTACAGGACAACTCTGCTGCCTGGAACATGAAGAGCCAGAGGGAGTGGATGCCCGAAACCAGCATGGCACCTCTGACCACAAGGCAACGGCCCCTGCTGCAATCATCCGCCGTGCCCCCAAAGGCTCCAGGAAAGTTAAGAGAGCTGAGGCCAAAAGTAAGGGCTCCAAGAGGAAAGCAGCAGAGGTCTAACATAATCTTCAACCCTCCGAGAGCCTGAAGACCAAACCAGACTTTCACTTGCTTCCCTGTTCATGAACAGACACAAAGCCCTTATGTCATCTTGATCATTAAACTAAGGCACTGTACATCTTCGTCATCAGGGAAAGCCGCTGTTCTCACATGTTCTGCGACTGTGTCGCACACACTCACCGCTCTTTTGAAAAATCAGGTTTTTCTTTCTGCACTGAGGCAAACCATCTGTGGTAAAGCACAAACTGGGTTTTCCACCAACCAAACTGCCTGTTCTTTTTGTTTTTCTTGTCTTTATTTGTCTTTATAACAAGAAACCTGGTGCTGGTTTCTGCAGAACACAAACTGAACCAGTCTGAAGTAAAACTGAGCGGCGTGCAGCTGATGGTAGCACGTTGTTTCACCGTCCGCTAACTTGAATTTGGGCTCAGTCTCCCCCCCGCCCCCACACAACATGGATAATCTTGAAGTTGAGTTTTATAGTTATATCTATATGTGTATATCAAAGACCAAAATTATGATTACTGGAATAGTGTAAGATGTCAAACAGGTTGCCAAATGGATTGTTTTTATTTTTATTATATATAGTATATATGCCAGATTTAATATGGAACACCAAGACACTATGGATTGGCGTCACATGACCTCTTCCATTTGTGGTCATAGGTTACATGTAATTGTAGACAAGTATGTGTGTTTACTATTTTACAGCCTGATACTTTGTTTTAGTTCTCTTAGATTTGAATTATTTCTTTTTCTACCGAATGCTGAACCAGGGCACCACAAACCGTTCATGTACCTTTCTGTCCAGTTAATGAGGGAAAGTATTAAAAACAAGAGCACTCTGATTTAAAAAGAAACACTACTGGAAGGTGTAAACACCGTACATGCTCTGTATGATGCTGAACCAGATAAATGAAGGAAAAAGAGCAATTTTCTTCATGTTTTTTCTTGGCTGTCCTAACCTCAAGGTGCTTTATTTCATCAGCGGTGCAGATGTGTTTAATTACACACTATGCTGTGAATCAGGAGGCCTTAGTGTTACTGGCTTTTATTCAATTCACTGAGACATTCATCTGTAGCTTAGGTGTAAAGATAAAAACACCTCAGCTTCTTTTAATCCTCAGGAGGTTTCTAGTCTCACACCTGCTCCCTGTCAGCTGACTGATGCATTAACACAGGAAACTTGCACACCGGCTACCACTGTTCAACAAAGAGTCACTGAGAGGTGGTTGTTTGAGAATCAGCTTGTCAGACGTGTTTCTGTCCATTTTAAAGGGTCTTTAAAGGTCATTTCTGTTTCATTTGAAGTGTTGTATGAGGTAAGTGTCAATAGATGCCGTTTGACACAGTAGATGATGGTCTGATAGAGGAATAAAGCAATGTGGATGGAGGCAGCTGAATGTATTTTAGGCATCTAAAATTCTAATATTTTTACAGGTTCACCTTGCCATCAAATGGCTCTTTTTGACTTGAGTATTAAGAATTTTCTGATATCAGTACAAATGTCTTGACTTCAGTATGAGTTCCTAAACAAATCTTTTCTTTTTTTTCTTTTTTTTAAACAGATTTCCACGTTACCAAAAAACATTACAAAACGCATTACATGATAAATTTGGATTTATATATCTCAGTTTACTTGCTTTTGTTTTATACACTCAATGCAGTTTTATAACAAAGTAAAATAAAGCTGTTTACCATGACTTAAAGCTGGCTGTTAACATTTTATTATTGTTAAAAACTTAAAACCTGAACACATTTACTCCGTAGATATTGATATTGAGATTCACCAAATATTTTATTTTGGGGGAAGATGGCGCGCTAAACGTTTCATGTGGCTTTGTTTGACATAGATGCGTTCCAGTTGCATTTTGCAATGCTATCATTTAGATTTCACTTCATTCCTGTATTTGGCTAAAACAAACCTCAAAACCTTTTTTTTTTTTTTTAAATGTTGTCTGGTAACATCATAATTGGAGGCACTCAGAGTGCACAAACCATGTCCAGCACCCGCTGTAAAATACAGGAATGTTTACCTTTCTCCAAGGAAGTGGTTTTCACATTGGTTTGTTTGTTGTTGGCAGGACTACACAAAAACCACTGGGTGGATTTTGAGGACGTTCTGACCAGAGGTGGCCCTTGGTCTACGTATAAACCCATTTGATTTTTAGCCTATTATTGTTGAATCTGCCAAATCGGGCATGTGGCGAACATGGAAACTCCGCACAAAATCAGGAATTGTTTTCAGGTCTTTGTTACTGTCAGACATGCGTCCTTACCACTGAGTCACACTTTCTTAAAATCCATACATTATCTACTAACAAGCTGTAAACCACTGTATCCTACAGTGTTAAAGAATCTGATTTTAAAAAGTGATCCAGAACCTGTACCCAGACCCAGATTGTCTCCAAAATCTAATGGGTTCATCCACAGAGCAAGGTTCACTAATGAATATTTGATCAAAATCTGTCCAGTAGTTTTGTGTAATCCTGCTAACAAATGAACAAACCAACATGAAGATAAACAATGAGGCATTTTTTTTCATACTTTATAGTATCCAAGAGTTTCTGTCTTCAGCTGTATTAAATTCACTGTTTTGAAAGTCAGTCATGAGTCATCTGAGTGTTTCTAGGGTTTTCCAAGGCATCTTTTTAAAATATTTTTGACTGCATCTACTTGACATTGACTGAACATCAGCGTTTGACATTTCACATTGCCATTATTTGACAGTAGTTTTAAGTTGGTTAATTATTCACCTGTTTTCCACTTTCATTTAAATGTTAGAGAAATGCAACAGTTACTCAGATTTTGAGTGTGATTTTTTTTTTTTTTTCTCCTTTAGCTGTTGAGATTTTGTTGTTAAATTTAACATAATGAAAGTACAGTGGGTTAACATGCATGAGTCTAAACTGAAACCACCAGCCTCCTTTGACGAAACGGTAGCATTACCTCAGAAGTCGGAGGATTTTCTGCTGTTGCCTTGATTTGTTTGTGTGCCGTTTAACTCATTAGGCCAAAACTAACAAAGCCAGATTGATAATCAAGGCAGCAGTCTGGTATTCTTTGAGGTAAAGTTACTGTTTTTGTCAAAGGAGTCTGGTGACTTCACAACTGATTATGGCTTCAATCCCCAGTTGAAGAAAGTGGCCAGATGTCAAGGTTGGAGCTGAAAAAATACTAATTATAGTGTCCACTGAACCTGATATTCATGTCTTAGGTTTGATATTTCTGCTTCTGTTTGTCATTTACTGAGGGTAAATCGCTACCTACGAATAAGTATCTCACGCAACCCCACCAGAAATAATTTAAACTTTAATCCAGATCTCTAAAGGCTGTACTGATTTTTGATTTGTTCACTCAAGGAAAAAGGCTTCAACTACAGCCCATGTATTAAGTTAGTTTTAGTTTCCAACATAATTTGACATCTTGCATGTTCATTTCAATTTTGTTTGCTATATTGGTATAATTGTTCTTTTATTCAATAGCAGAAGACAAATGATTACAGAACAAGTCCACATTGTTTATTATTTTAAGGTGTGTTTTTTTTTTTTTTTTTTTTTTTTTAAGGGCTATTTACCATTAATGTAAAAATATCAAGACTGGAGCTATTTGTATCATTAATACTGAACCAAGTCTGACACAGCTGAGTCTAAAATGCCCTTTAAAGGCCATCGTAGCAGACTTGGAAACCATTTATATGCTCATCGTGTTGGCAGTGTTCGTTACAGCTGAATTGCTTCTCAGATTGTGTTCAGCATGTGTCATATTGAACTTTCTCCTGGCGCATCTAACAACGGCGAGGCTACAAATTATCCTTGTGCCTTTTTATGTTCATGTTTGATGTTAATAGAAGTTTGACTGTTTAACCTTTATTCTAAACCAGTCCTGTTTGAGGATATTTCCCCATTGAGCTACTATTGTGTTCGTTTCCTCCTGGATTTGGATGAAACCAACCCCCTAAACTGTTATTTTAGATGTACAGATTCAGCAGGCGGCTGCTGTTATACCTGCACCATCTGTTTGATTTTTATCGTTTTGTAGTTTTCATTTTTCCGGGTCCTGAGGTGCAACAAGACTCTTGAGTTTTTTCGACTATTTCTATGTAACGATCTTCATCCTAACCTTGATTGTGTTGAGTGAATGTAGTCGAGTCACTTTTGTAAGCACTGTATTTCCCTGTAGAGCTGAAGTGTAATGTGTGCGTAGGGGTTTCATTCTGTAACTACTGTCATAGAAAACCAGAGACTAATATGTACATAATGTATAAGTGGTAATAGTTATGCATCTATTGTAAATATCATACAGTATCTTGACAGTGTTTTTTTGGTTTTTTTTTTTTGTTTTGTTTTTTTTTTTTCCTCGAAGCAGTGCTGAAACACTTTGTGCAAGATTTCACATTTGTTGAATCATGCAATAAAAAGTGGTCGAACATGCATTGGCTGGTTTATTCTTATCCTGTTACCATTGAATACTTTGTAACCTCTATGCAAAAACTAAACTTTGCTATTTTTCTCTGACTTTAGAGACAAATGAGATTCATGAGCAGAATTGGGATTTAAGTAAGTTTCATATGGTAGAATGGGATAATGTTTGTTTCCTGAATGTTAATGCTGTTTTTTGTTTTTTTTTTATATTAGTTATAGCGAGTGGTGTGTCGAGTAAACAAACTGCTCAAGTATTGTTACTTTATAATAACAGTAGAAGTACTTCAGTAAGAGTTAAATGTCTGCAATACAGTTACTCAAGTAGTGAGTTATGTGGAATTTGTTGAAAAATTGCAAGAATGTACATTTTGCACTGTTGGTCTTAAGAAGGCTCTAAGTAGTGCTTCAAAATGCAAAAAGAAGAAAAGGGAGGGAGACAGAATTTTGAGTAAGCAATTTATAGCAACCATTAAACTGAAATAGGCTGTTCATCAGTTGATAAAAAGTTTAAGACCACAGCCTTTAAAAGCCCAAATCTTTGCAAAAATGTGGATTCAGTGTAATTTTGTGTCAGGTCTCCACATTGTCATGACCTGATGACAAAGGTAAAAAAGCTTTCTCTCTTTGAATGCGGTCGGATTGTTGAGCTGCATCAGCAAGGCCTCTCGCAGCGTGTCGTTGCTGCTGAGGTTGGATGCAGTAAGAATCATTTTAAACTTCTTTAAAGATCCCAAGGGTTATGGGGGGAAAAAAGTCAAGTGGTAGACCCAAAAAAATTTCACCGGCCCCGAGCCAGAGGATCCAATTGTCTGTCCATCAAGACACTGCACGATCATCGACCCAAATTAAGCTTGTCACTGGTGTTAACTGTAGTCCCATAACCATTAGATGGCCAGAGAAAGGTTTTAAGAACAAAAAATGACTTCAAAGACCTCGTCTCCTTCACCGGCACAAAATTGCCCGTTTGGAGTTTGCATGAGAACAAACATGGGACATTGAAAGTTAGAAGAAAGTTTTCTCTGATGAGAAAAATTTTAACCTTGGCTTCCAACATTACTGGCATGACGTGGAGATCCCACCTGAGATGTTTTCTACACAGCACAGTGGAGGGGGCGCCATCATGATCTTGGGAGGCTTTTTCCTTCAATGGAACAATGGAGCTTCAGGTTGTGCAGAGGCGTCAAAAAGCAGCTGGCTATGTGGAGATGTTGCAGGGGGCATCGCTCATGACTGACGGCCATCGTCTGTGTGGTAATGACTGGGTTTGTAAACAGGACAACGCTGCATTTCTGACAAAGACTTCTTCAGAGAAATAACATCACTCTTTTGAACCATCCTGCGTGTTCCCCTGATCTAAATCCAATTGAGAACATTTGGGGTTGGATGGCAAGGGAAGTTTACAAAAGTGGACACCAATTCCAGACAGTGGATGCCCTCCGTGTAGCCACTTGGAGCAACATTCCCACTAGCCTCCTGGAAACACTAGCATCAAGCATGCTGAAACAAATTTATGAGGTGATTAACAAGAATGGAGCAGCTACTCATTACTGAGTCCTTTTTTGAAAACTTGATTTCTATTTTTTGGGGTTTTTTGAGATGTGGTCTAAAACTTTTGATCAGATGATGAACAGCCTGTTTCAGTTTAAAGGTTGTTTGCAGAAAATTGCTTACTCAAAATTTTTCCTTGTCTCACTCCCATTTCTTCTTTTTGCATTTTGAAGCACGACTTAGAACCTTGTTAAGATCCAACAGTGCAAAATATACATTCTTGCAATTTTTCGACTGGTTTTAAAATTTTGATCAGGAGTGTAATTTTTTATCAATGTTAATTTGCTTGCATTGACTATTTTTTTGTTTGCTTACTTTGTTGTCTGTTCAGGTTTTGTTGCTTATTTTGTTTATTTTTTACTTAATTATTTTGGTCATTTTTGCTTCTTTTGTTGCAGATTTCTTTTGCTCAAATTCCTGATTATACTGTTTAGATTTGTTTTCATAATTTGTCCATTTGTGCTTGTATTTTATCATTTACCTATTTTGTTAATTTCCTTGATTATTTTGTTAATTTTATGCTCATCTTGTGTTCATTTTTTTGCTTATCTTGCTTGGATTATTCATTTTGTTAATTTACTTGATCATTGTGACCACTTTTATTGAAAATGGTTTTCAAAAAGGTCTTAAGACGGGTGCAGTCTTCCTAGACCTAACTGCTGCCTATGACACCGTCTGGCACAAAGGCCTTCTGCTTAAAATGACCACAGTCCTCCCAAAATGGGTTGTCAACATTACCAAACTCCTGCTCCAGAACAGATGCGTTCATATTCACCTGGCTGACTCAACCAGCTCCTGGAGAAACCAGAAAACGGCCTGCCACAAGGCTCCATTTTGGCGCCTATCCTCTTCAATATTTACATCAATGACTTGCCTAGCACTGACAACCGAAAATTCCCCTATGCAGACAACATTTGCCTTGCCCATCAGGCAAAGACGTTCAAAGAGCTGAATGAGAAAATTAACGAAGACATGGACAATATGAATACCTATTGCAAAAAATGGCGCCTTCAACCAAACTCAGCCAAGATTGAGTTGTCTGTCTTCCACCTTCACCAAGTTAAAAGCTCCCAAGAACCCGACATCCTCTTGGATGGGGCGCGCATCCAACATGACCATACACCGACCTACCTTGGCATTGTCCTGGATAGGACACTGACATTCATGAACCACTTGAGAAAGACAGCTGCTAAAATTTGTACCAGAAATAACCTAATAAACATGCTAGCTGGTACCACCTGGGGTACAAGTGCCAAAACCTTGCGTCTGCGATTGTGGTGCCCTCCAAACAATGGAGCACATTATCACCTCCTGCCCCGATGTCCACTTCGAAGGTGGACTCGCCAACCTCCATCAAGCTGGCCCTGCTGACCTCACCTGGCTCTCGGATCTGCTGAGGATATACATATATATTTATATATATCATTGTGGTAAAATATGAAAGATTGGTGGTTCGAGCCCCCCAGGGACAAGAGTCTTTCCCTTGTTGCGAGGGTTGTGTCAGGAAGGGCATCCGACGTAAAAACCTATGCCAGATCAAACATGCGAATCATTGGTATTTCGCTGTGGCGACCCCTGAGGGGAGCAGCTGAAAGGAGAACAACAACACCAACAACATTATGGTAAAATATAATTGATTTTTTGGTTCATTTCATTATTTTTACTCCTACTCTTAAAGTTGTGGCCAAATGTAACTAAGAAGTAAGGTTTTTTCATCGAATATGTAACACTAAAAGGTATTCTGTAAAACAACTACAGTACCCTTAGAAGCGCATTTTATTGTGAAAAAAAAATACTCAAGTGTAAAGGAGTAGATGTACTTGAGTACTGTCCACCTCTGGTTATAATTTGCTGCTATGCCAAATTTTCTCAGGATAAAAATGTAAATACTAGAAAATGTGCAATCTCTGAAGAGATTGCATGGGATTGCTGCCTCAAAGATAGGGTTGAATTTGCTGAAAAAGTTTGTTATAGATTAACGTTTGAGTGAAGCTGAATGATTGAACTGTGCTGAAATATCAGCTTAAATTTATAGAGATATTAGATTCAATTTTATACTGATTATATCAATTTTATATGCTGATTATCTCTAGGTGCTTCAGAATTTGAGGCTGAGACCTCATGACTATACAGACAATTTGCATTCACAACTATGGACAATTTACAGTCACCAATTCATCTAGTGCATGTTTTTGGGAGGAAGCCAGAGTACCCAGAGAGAGCCCAAGCAGACACGGGGAGAACATGCAAACTCCACACAGACGGGCCCCGTCGCCCGGTGTTGGGATTGAACCCAGGATGTGAGGTACAGGTGCTACCCACTACACCACCGTGTTGCACAGTATGACGTATGAATTGTTATTATGAAATATACTCCAGTGGAATTGTGATTACTATGGCAATGACAGTGCAGCATTATCACACATATGGTTTTTGAAAAAAATGTCCATTGTTTTCTATGGGCAACACAAAAAGCTTAATATTTTAAAAGTTATCACAGCATTCTGAAAAGTAATAGCACACTTTTCGTGAATATGCTCAAAATTTTGAAGTTGGGAATGGTTTGAATTGGACAAAAATTGTAGAAAGAGTTAAATGACAAAAGAACATATAGAACCGGAAGAAATGAGCAGAAGAATATTTGTCTGAAGACAACAATTGTGGGATCACTGAGTCCACAGTTCCACTAATGAATCATTGTTTTATTCATAATTAAAGACTTTTTTGAGCTTTAATAAAAGAAACTAGATGGTAGTTATGAATTTAATTATAGCTTCTCAAAAAAAAGGGAATACTTAAATCACACATTACAACTTGATGAAAAAAAAATTCAAGTTAGAAATCTTTACTGACATGCATTGGTTAATTTGTCAAAAACAAAAGGACTTAAAATCATCCAAAATGGGAGTGAAAAAAACTGAAAGGGTTCCTTTAATTTTTTTTTTTAGCAGTGCACTATATTTTTAATAGGACACAAGACAGAAATAACATAAAAGACCTAAAAATACAAATTCAGACAGAAAGGATGTAAAGACAAGATGAGAACAAGCAAAAAACTAAAAAAGATGAAAAATATGACATGATTTTAACACAAGGCATAAAGAGAAGGTATTTTAATAAAATGTGCAACAGATTGTGAAAGATGCAAAACTAAGGAAAACACATCAACAATGACAATAAAATGGACAAAAACACACAAATATAATAAAACATGCAAAATTATGTAAATACAGTACTCAAAAATATGAATGTGGGATAAAAGATACAATGACAGCACTGAAAAGATGAAAATGGAATAAAAACAATGTAGAAAAAAGAAAGCAAACTGTCAACAACATAAGATGGAAAAAGATGAAAATTACATAAAATACATAATCACATACAGAGAAATGAAAAAGATAAAAAAAAGGATAACATGGCATAAAATGTACTGAACCTTGTAAGAGATTAAATAAACATGAAAAATGACAAAAGTAGCATAAATATTAAAACTGAAATATTGTTTTTTTTCTTACATACCCATCTTGAATTTGATGCCACAAACATGCATTAAAAAAGCTGAGTCAGTGACACCACTCTGTTCAACACTGCACCCGACAAATACTGCAACAATTTAAAAATAATGTTTATTGCATGAACTGCAAAGAATTTGGGTTTCTACATTTAATAGCATTAAGATATTCAGAGACTTGGAAGAAATCTCTGCATGCATGGAACAACCAATGCTGGGTTATGTTTTGGGGGTTTTTGTTGTTTTTCCTCAATTATTTTGTTAATTTTTGTTGTCTTTTTCTGTTAATTTTGTGACCACATATGTATTTTCTTGTTTTTTGTTGGTTTTTTATTTTAATTGTTCCTCACTTTGGCACAGCTTATTTCCTTTTTTTAAGTTGTGGACATTTTTGGCACTTTTTTGTTAATTTTCTTCACTAAATGTTGTCATTCACGATAGCACATCAAAATAAACAAAATAATTAACAGCAAAAAAAAAAAAAAAATCCTCAAAACGACCCAAATGTACAAAATATCCCACAAACAACACAGAATTTTCAGAATAAACGAGATTAACAAAATAATAATAATGCAACAATGGGCGTAAAATTATTTATGCAATGCATGATTTTTGGAGACCCGGAAGTTACATATCATTTGATTCTCGTTAACGTTTACGTGTCGTTGAGCGTATTTGCAGTGTGATGGTCGTTTTGCTTGAGGAGCTGCTGAGCCACGGTCTCAGCTCTGTCCTGCCCCTTTAACAGATGAAGCTGGCTGCACTTGCCAGAGAAGGAGTGACTGGAACAGCTGCGTCATGCACACTATAGGAGATAATTAACTATTTATTTACACTTAAACTGGGAATAGGGCAGCGTGGGTCTATGCCTTTAGGTTGGACAAAACAGAGCGCCCCGAAAGAACAACTAAGTATCGAGTTGGTTCGTATTTTCCTCATTTAGCTGTCGGATCACTGCTACAGGAGCGACTGCGAGGTTTGTGCTGCCCTCCGGTGTCTGCCAAGCGGAGCTGCAGTCGTCCACCCCGGGCTGGGTAACCTCCTCCTCCCCGGCTTGGTGTTTGTGTATGTGGAATGCGGGTCAAACGGAACTAACGGCGCTTCACATCAAACTCTAACCCCGGCTTGCATCGGCCTGACGTGCACTGTATGTACTGTCCACTTTATTTGGAATTATACACTTATTTATTTCATGTGCATATGCGCCAGAATTTTCTCCTGGTGTATTTTTGAAAGAGTTTGTAATCATCCTAGCGTGGTCGCATTAGCAGCAGTCCGCTAGGAAAACGCGACATTTAAAATGGCGCCAAAGATTAACCTCAGTCAGTGGACCGCTGGTAACTGTACCACCCTGTACCCTGCTAACTGCAAGAACACGCAGTGATATAACAGTCTCAGTATTAACGATCGCATTTCGTGTCTTAGCAGGAAATTTAGTTAGTTTATGTGGATCAATTTCTGACCCCTAACCTTTGACAGGCTGCCTGGGGGATTTCACCAGGGGAGTCAACGTAAGAGCGTTATCTTAGCAACCAGCGGCTAATGCTACATAACAACCATCGTCACTAACATGTAGCTTCCAGCCAACAGCTCGCTGATGATGCTAACTAACAACGTCAGCTAAATTTAAAGTGGTTTAAAATATGCCTGTAAGAATGTGTGTTGAGGAGGTTTGTGGTGGACGAGTTGGGAGGCATAAAAACAACCTAAGCTATGAGTCGCAGCGTTAGCGGAGTATTTGCCAGAATGTGTTAAACATTTCATTTGAGGCGCCCTGTGTAAGTGTGGGCCTCGCATTGCATAACATTAGCAGTTCGGCTAACGTGAAAAATCTAGCTCTAGCATTTGCAGTCCAGTTTAAAATGGTAACGCCGTTTGACTTTTAAAGCAGTGAGTAGTGAAATGTGCCATTGGTTATAATAACTCTAAACACACAACTTGCATTTTAATCAGATTTCAGCTTAGCATTTAAGAGCGTTAATCAATTAGCTATAGATAGCCGCTAACTAGCCGCTAGTATTGCCTGTGCTGGAAAAGGGGAGTTGCACACTAATCGTGGTTGGACCTAGCCGCCGTTAGCTTAACCAGCTAAATAAGGATTATTAACGAGCAGCAGTGTTGAACGCTGGCAGCAGCGTCTTGGATATTTCTGTCAGGAGTTTCGGTTCGAGCCCAGGTTGATGCTCTTGCACATCGCTTGCAGAGCTCCAGAGACGTTATTTCCTGCTGATGTAGTTTGTGACAACTTGTCATCGCTGGAAGACACTGATGTTGACACATGCTGAAGAAATTGATACGGTCATATCAGATTGATCACAGATGTTACAGCAGAGTAATCAACGACAGATACATGGAATGTACTTTAAAAGTAGAACTGCAGCTTTGCAGATCAATACACTGAATATATGAATGTAATTGTGATGTAAGTTGATTTGAGTTTATTTATTGGGAATGCATAGTTTTCCTCATTTAGAAATGTTGAGTCAAACTTGAAAGCATTTTGTTTATTTCTGCAATTTTATTACAATAAATCTGAGCTTTTGAATTGCTGCGATTATGAATTTATGCCAAGATGTCTTAAGAGCACCTGCGGAATTGTATTACTCCAAACAGTTTTTGGACTGGATCTCCTCCCACAGTTTTTGCCCAATTCACACCATTCCAACACCATAACGTCAAGCTCTTTTGGGACATGTCTGCTATTATTTTTCCTAAATCTATCTTTTGTAGTTTTTTAAAAAATAATTTAGGTTTTTTTTTTTTTTTCCACTCCCCCACCCCATAGTAAATGAATGGAAAACTTAAATGGAATGTTTGTGGCTAGAGTGCCATGCCGTGGTTACCATGGCGATGACAGTGCAGCGTGCAGCATTGTATCCATTCATATTCATTCATATTCACTCCTTCAATCCTCAGATGCCCCTTTGATCCTTTGATTACTACTGCACTGAATAGTATTATTAATCATACACTTCACAATATTTCAATTCTCTGTAAATTTAACTCTTGTAACTTTTTCAGCAAGTTGAACTATTTTGAGTCAGCAATCCCAAGCAATCTCTTCAGAGATTGCAAATTTTCTAGTTATTGTTAATTCTCATATCTGCCTGGGGCGCCTAGGATAAGGCTATGGTTAAGATCTCACACATGTAAGTTGTAGAGGTTTGGACAATGTTTCCAAATATTTGTAAGTAAACAATCACCAAATAATTCAGTGTGTAAGTTAGAATAAGTGCTCAAGCTACAAAGAAAACAACATTTCCACAGCCACAAAGACACAAACATAACACTATGCTAAACATGCAGTTATGTAACAAGCCAAAGTGCATACTACTGAGTTTTATAAAAAGATCAGGTGCACATAATACAGGTCCAACTAGCATGAAAATGTTACGTGTTTGTCACAGTTTCATACACATGCTAAAATGAATGATTAGTGCAGATTATTTTTTATATTTTTATTTTCTTTAAACCACACTGCAAAACACAAGACATGCATCAAAACAAACAAAAACAACAATAATAAAATTTTTAAAAATAAAATTGTGCTGCTCAGCGTAACAAATTTACAAGATGTAGTTTACAGTTTTCTTCTCATCACTAATGCCAACTTTCAAAACATCATTGTACAGTTATCACCGACATTCCTTATATGAAAGCTCCAATCAGTATAGGGGGTAGATTAATGTCTACATATTGCAGAAACTGTTGCCAAGTTTTACGTAAATTGTCTGTTTTGACATGTATCATACATGTCAAAGTCCAGCAGAATATATTCCATGATTAATTTATGCCATCCGGAAAGTCCGGGGGCCTTATCAGAGGTCCAGCAAAGCAGGATGTTCTTTCTTGCACAAAAAGTCAAAATATTGAAAAGTTTTTTTTGATGTGCATTGACACTGGAGTTGTTGGGTAGGTCTACGAGAAAAGACACCGGGTCTAGTTCAAGTTTCGTCTGTAAAATTTTTTCCATTTCACCCAGAACATTACTCGGGTATACCTGAAGTTTGGGACAAGTCCAGAGATAGTGAGTGAGGGTTCCAGTATTTATTTTGCATTTAGAACACATTGGAGGGACCCCTATCTTAAATTTTGAAAGGCGGTCTGGAGACAGATGAGCTCTGTGTAAAGCACAGATTATTTTTAAAATTTTCAATAGTCTCCATGAAAATGCAACACTTTACTAGTCAAATTTTGATGGAGACTGCACTTCAAACTTAAGGTAGTATAAACTCTAAAAAAAAAAAAAGAATAAAAATTACATCATTTAAGTGCACTAGAAGCCACCAGATTTTTCAATTGGTGCACAGTGACGCATTTAGCATCATGCTTACTCTGCATTTAGTCCATACAGACTACTTTTTTTTAAATCAGGCTACTCAAAATAATTGGACGAACTCTGTTTATGTATATCGCGCACACAATAATTTTGTAATTACATTTGTGTTTTGAGTAATTATGCATCTCTTGAAAAAAACTTTTTTTTTTCCCAAAATTGCCAGCAGTCAAGGTAAGCAAAAGGGCCATTTCTCTGTTGAACACATTCCTGGGGGTGATGCTATTAGACTTTTTTTAGACCGTTTTGTAATTTCTTCCAAAGCTCTATGTGCAATATGAGAGTGCAGTTCAGCTGTCAAAATAAGTGAGTCGTTGTGCAGTATTGGTACAAGATGAGAACAACTTTGTAAAATGCTTTTTAGGACAGTGGTGTGAATGAGTCTGTTGGAAAATGAGCTTTGCTGGAGGTCAGCTCAGAATTTATTCAGTGCTCTTGTGCTCATTGACTCATATCGTCTAATTTTTTTAATACCAGTAGCTCCAGCCTTGATACTGAGTTGTTTGTTTCTGCTGTAATCACCCATAATCAGCCACAGTAACTGTAGGTTCCACTTGCCGTCACATACAGGAAGAAGACCTTGAGCAACAGTGTTGCATTTTCCAAAATATTTAACATTCCTCAGAAAATGGACTACTCATCCCTTTCTTGCAAACAGTTTTGGCAGAGTGAGGATAGTGAGGGTTTAATGTTCACATAGAATAGAAAGTAGAACCACACACCAAGTGACTTTTGTTGAAAAGTTTTTCTTCATATTTAGCAGTCTGAAGAAGAGCCTTGTGTTTAAAACAACGCATAGCAAATAAAAACCTTCAGCAGAAGCTATTTTGTGTGCATCTATTTTCTACAAGATATTTTTAATCCAGTCCTCCTGATGGAAACTAAAATTAGCATGTTTTCTTATATCCTTCAGTACTGTTAATACTTCTGTCCTCCTTTTTGTCTTTACAGTTACTAGTTTGATGATGGTTATTTGGTAGTATTTCCTGAGTTAATGTAAATGGTGGGAAGTTCCAAGCCACTGCAGTCTTTTCTGTTGTTTTACTCGAAGCTGTACAAAGTTACCACCCATAACAAATGTCCTATTTAAGCCCATTTGTGGATCACATGTATCCTGATGCATATTTTACTCTTTACATCAGCTCTGATGAAATGCTGTATACAACCTTGTCATTTTGCTGCATTTGTGTTTCATCAGGTGTCCTGCAGATTAATTTGACTGCCTCATAATGCACTGTGCTGTCATATTCTCATGTGTTAACTTTTTTCCCTTTCTGTCTGTATTTTATAGCCCCTCCTTCATTTCCTTGTCCACTTGACCTACTTGTCTGTTTGTGAAGTCATCCCACGCTGGAGCTCCACAGACAGACAGCGATGAAGAGAAGCAGGCATCCGAGCAGCAGCGATGACTCTGACAATGGAAGTAAGCGAAATATTATGTCTGCTGCTGACTCATTCATTCCAGGCCCAAATATAGACCTGAATGAGGTCAGTACAACCCTGGCACCTTCCTCAAATTCACAAGTGAAAGTGGAAATCAAGTTTCTAAAGGAAGTCAAATTTTCTTTTTTGATTTGTATGTAATATAGCCTTAATATTTCATGACAAGCTAAACCCGCTAGCTATTTTCAATTCAGTTTTATTTGTATAGTGCCAATCATCATAATTTGATGATTATCTCTAGAACAATGTCATTGTACAACTTCTGTAGGCCATACCACCTAGTGAGGAAAGTTTTCTTGCCTCTGTTGGTATCTGTAAATGTGTACTTCATGTTCAGGAATGAAGACAGGAAAAAGGAAGGGAAAGAAGTGTGCCAGATGGAAAAGGGTTAAGAAAAAGAAAAAGGTCATCAGTCCACGCGAACGGAGACAGAGTAGGGACAGGAGACTCATTTGGACCTCTAAAGACGTGTTGTCAGGTCAGACATCCAGGCTCAAGTCAAACCACAGAAATACACCCTAATAAGTTTAAGGCTCTGCAAAACATGAGATGGGTGGGGTTTCACACATTTTACACAGTGATAATCAGTGGGCAACAACAGTCATTACTGTAGAAAACTTTTGGACTTTTTGTAGAGGTGACACATTCATCATTCATTTTTTTTAACTCTTGTTGATGTTCCTCATCAAACATTCCACATTAAATGTAGGTCCGAAGCTGTATGTTGCAATCATATGATCATGTTTACCACCAAACTGTTTATAGAAGGTGAACACAGGAAAAATAAAAAAGGAAGGAAAACAATCAGTCTCTTGCAGCAGTTATTTTTAAAGTAACATGTTTTATTTTAAGAGACACTTTTCTATTACTTTTTTGTTACCATTAGGTAAAATAATGTTTAAAAAGTTTGTGTAAAACAATAAATGGAAACAAACCAACAATTGTATGCATTTTGGCAGTGTCTGAGTGAAATCCACCGAAGCTGTACAAATTTACAATCTTGATTGTAATTCAATTCTCACAAACGCCCTAAGCTGGGTTGTACAATTTTTATTTATTTATTTATTTTTTTTAAACCTGGCTAAAATTAATTGTTTAACTAATTATATTGACACAAAATGTAAACATTTACCTTGTGTTTTGTCAACGGGGAGCTTTTAAAGGCTGCTGCTGTGTGTCATTTCTAATAAGAGGTGGAAGCACACAAAAGTGAAACTGAACATGTTAAAATTAGCCACTCATGTAGATAGATGAGTGGCTGTAAGGGGGGAACTCCACAGCAACAGCATCTGCCAGGAATGAATCCGAAATGTCAAGATCTTTGACTGTTTGTGGTGTTTGTTCAGGTAACTCTACCTGCTGGTCACATCACTCATCGCAGCCGAGGAGGAGCACCGGACAGAAGCCCTCTGAGGTCAGTGTGTCAATATCACAACATATGCACTGCTCAGCTGTCTGTTTTGATATTATTTAAAGCTAATTTACTATTTGTTTGTGCCTTTGACTAAGCTTAGATGACCACATTTCTCTACTGGATTTGATTAACATATGGTTTAGAGTCTGAAATGGGTCTTAATTTGATAATTTTATGGACGTTCTGTCACACTGGGTTTGTTATCAGCTGTTTAGTCTGTGGGCTCAGCCCCTCTGGGCCTCTGTACATGCCATTTGACTGTGAGCCAATCAAATTAAAGCAAAACAGTGACTTTGGACAAAGTAGAATCCTGATTGGCTGGTACATGTTTTGCCAGCTGTAAACAACAAGTTGCTTTTTAAAATTAGGCCCTGTTCCAGAAAGTGAATTTAGTGCCAGCTCTAGGTCTTTAATCCCTAAAATGAAGGGAAACTTGGGGTTTTCGGTTGCACAAAGTAAGTTCAGTTTAACTCCGGGTGAGATACTGCAGCACCTCGCTCTGTGAAACTAACCTGGTTCTGGCAGCTTTTTTTAGAGCAGTTCTGCAGGACTCCTGTTGTTTGAAGGACCACTCTGATCGGGAGCTTCATTTCCTCATTCAGAAAAATAGGACAGTGTATCTAAATTGCAGCTACAGCCATGAGCCACACACATATTTGTTAGCAGAGGGAGATCATATTCACTTTTCAGAAATGTTGAGATCTAAAAGTGTGTGATGGTCAGCTTGTCCTCTTTAGTGACAAACATTTGTGTCTCCAGTCAATCACAGCATCTTGTTTACATGTTCAGCTAATCAGACCACACAGCTCTTTGGGACAGACACAAACCAAACCTGTGTTCAACCTGTGTCATTTTGCACTACTTTTCTTAGCCAGTGGTTTTTGATTGAATTATATTTTTCATACACGCTGGCAATTCAAGGTTTTGTTTATAATATTTATAAGAAGGCTGAATCAACAGCGGTGTAAAGCTAGTACAGACACAATTAAAGTTCAAGACTGCGAAAAGCTGATTGCTCTTTCTGTTCAGTGCAGTGAAATAAAACGTTCTGTCCCGGTATTGACTTTTTCCTTTCGGTGACTCGGCTGTAGGTTTTCAGAACAGACCTGATCACAGCCATGAAGGTGCACGACTCGTACCAGCTGAACCCAGAGGACTACTATGTCCTGGCTGACCCGTGGAGGCAGGAGTGGGAAAAGGGTGTCCAGGTCCCAGTCAGTCCACAGTCCATCCCACAGCCAGCTGCCAGGTATGAACACTCCCCAACGGTTAAAGGTAGACCTGGGTGACATTTAGGTCATTTGTTCTCTTTTATGTATTTCTTCTTTTTGTGATTTATGTTCTTGTAACTTTTTTTTATTGTTTTGTTAGTAGTTTTTGAAAATTTTGATTCATTATTTTTGTTTTTATATTTTTTGTTCACTTTCTTAACTATGTTGCTAATCTCCCTTCATTTTTAAAAAAATATTTTTATTTTGTGGACATTTTTGTCCCTTAATTTCTTCATTTTATGCATTATGTTTATTTTATGCTCATTTTGTTTTTGATTACTGTATTTTCCGGGTTATATGTCACTCCTGAGTTTTAGTCGCACGAGCCAAAAAATGCATAATGGAGGAAAAACGTGTATAAGTCGCAGTGGAGTACAGGTTGCATTTTTTTTGGGGAAATTTATTTAACAAAATCCAACACCAAGAACAGACATTTAATCTTGAAAGGCCAGTTATAGTAATAGTAGAATAGAGGACAACAGGCTGAATGGGTGTCTCGTATGTTAACGTAATATATTAAACAGTTACAGTATTCACATAACTATAGCATAAAGAACATAATATAACAAGTTTACCAAACTCAACATCTCACTCCTAATTGCTAGATCCTTTAAATTCTTCATCCTCAGTGTCGCTTCTGAACAAGTGTCCCAACTCCGGAGGTAGACGAAGCACAGCTTCCTCCTGTGTGTTGTTGCCGTCACACTCGGCATCAGATCCATTTCCAATTATTCCGGCCTTTCTGAATCCTGACCGGAAGATTTTGTTTGTCGCTCAAGTCCATGCCTTGTCGATCCAATCCAATGACTTGCAGGAAAGCTGCATGGTGCATCCTCCTTGTTATTGTGAAGCTGTGCTCTCCATCCATCATCCACTGCTCCCACAGGTGACGCAAAACTGCCTTAAAGCTCCGGTTCACCG